>PDUO01000106.1:0-95994 GCA_003008705.1 Pezicula radicicola | reverse complement strand
CCTTTCTAATAATACCTTTAATAGTAATACCCTATCTATCTTAAATTATCTTATTAAATACCTTATAGATAATATATAACTTAACTTTATTATCCTAGTTAATTAGCTTAATTAACTAATATAATTCTATAGGGTTAAACTAGACTAGGTACTAGACCTATCCTATAAATTATAGTTATAGATTTAGCTTGAGAGACTTATTAATAGCCTTAATCTTCTAATATTAGACTACCTAGACTTAGTTCTAGTCCTCGTTAATTACTCTCTCTATCCTATCCTATATACTCTCGAGCTAGGGGTTACTCTAGAGACTACTCTAGCTCTCAACTCTCCTACTAATCTTAAAATACCTTAACTTTGGACCTTGGATAAAAAACTACTAGTATTATACCCTACTCTACTATAGTATAGATACTATAATCTAGCTAGTATTCTTTTTCAACTATCCTTTCTTATTTAGATTCTTCTAGTTATATTCTATCTTATAATACCTTTATATTTTCTATATATCTTTATAGATATACTAGTATAGTAATTAGTTATTAATACTATAGAATATATACTATAGTTTATTTATCTATAGTAGTAATAATATTTAAATAGACTTTAATATATCTACTAGGAATAGAAAGGGATTTTAGGTTAGAATATCTTGATTAGAAATTAATCCTATAATATACTTAATCTAGTCTATAATCCTTTACTACTCCTCCTTTCTAAATCTATATAGATTATCTATACTAAAGTAGGCCTTAATCTCGTTAAATAATATAGTATATTAGTACTTCTTATAGACTATAACTTTAAATATTAGTAGGTAGTTAAACTAGTCTATAGTTAGTTTATAACTTAGTTATTAGTTACTTAGTTATTTATAGCTTGGTTATCTATAGCTTAGTTATTTATAGCTTGATTATTTATAACTTAATAGTTTATAACTTAATTATTTATAGTTTAATTAGTTTATAGCTTAGTTACTTTTATTACTTAGATAATTATTTACTCTAAATATAATATTAATATAAACTCTATCCTTTATATATCTTCTCTTCTTCCTATATAATATAAACCCCTATATATATAAGTCTATCTAGGTTATCTAAGCTTAAGAATAATAAATATTAAAACTATAAGAATAAGTATAAATAATTATAATATACCTCTAACTTTGAATTTTATAATTCTAAGAATAAGGTTAGAATCACTATATATAGTTTATTATTTCTTGATATTTATAACTTCTTATATAACCTCCTTTCTACTTATTTTTATAAACTAACCTAGTCCTGAAAATAAACTAACCTAGCCCCTATATCTTATAACTATCTTATTCTACTACTATTAAAATTAAATCAACCTAGCCCTAGGTTAGTTAAGTAATAAGAGATAGAGCTAGGTATACCTAGGCTAGATATTAATATTATAAATTTCTAGCTTATCTATTATATTAATTCTATATAGCTCTAGCTAGTCTCTTTAGCTTCCTCCTAGCTTATATCTTCTTATACCTTCTAGGTAATACTAGTTTATTAGGTCTAGTATACTTAAAAAATTACTATTAATCTAGTTAACTTAATAATACTAGATAAAATAGATATATAATCTTCTATATTAGACTATCTACCTCTAGACTATAATACTAAAACTACTAATCTACTAATAATACTACTCTAGTACTAGTTATTATCTAATTCATAGTTTAATAATATAATATAAAACTATAATACTTAGTTTTTAACTTCCTTTTAGACTTACTTTTATATTAACTTATCTCCTTCTCCTTAGTTAATTACTTCCTTTATTATTATCTTTAATTAGTTAAATACCCTTTATTACTTTCTAGTTATCTTAAATATAGACTTCTAGTCTATAGGTATTCTCTTAACCTAGTAGATATAATTTAATATCTACTTTTACTATTATATATAACTCTAGAATATAGTCTTATCTATCTAGCTATTAAATAGTTTACTAGCTTTCTAGCTACTCTTCTTCTAATTAACCTCTATTAATATAAAATAACTTATAACCTTAGTTTTAATTATCTTCTAGGTTATTTAGATTATCTATATAAATAAATAATAGATAACTTCTAATATAGAACTATCCTTATTATTAATAGATTAAACTAATACTTATATTTTCTTTATATTCTTTTCTTTTAAATACCTAGACTCTCTTAAATACTATAACTATAGATTAGGCTCTTAGGATTTATTTATAACTTTAATCTTCTTCTACTTAATCTCTTCTACCTTTTTAAATCCTTTACTAATACCCTTTTTAACTTTATCTTATATACTCTTAGATTCGGGTATACTTATACTACTATCCTAGTCTCTAGTAATCTTAAAAAATACTAATTTATAACCTTACTTAAAAAATCACTAGTATTAGACCCTACTTCACTATAGTATATTAGGTACTTCCTATAGATTACTCTTCTTTAGTTATCTTCTTTTCTAGAGGTTCTTCTATTTATATACTATATTATAATACTCTTATATTCTTTATACTATCTTAGAAATAAATAGATATTCTAATCCTTTATTTATATTTATATTAAATATATACTAGAATCTATTAACTCTAGAGACTACTAATACTATAACTAGTATAGATATATCTAATAGAAATAAGAATATATACTAACTTAACTCCTCCTTATCTTAGATTAATCTATTAATTCTATAAATAGATTTTTAGATTTTTTAATATATTTCTTTAATAAAACTATATAGGTATTTAGGTATAAAATAGGATTTAATTTAATTAGGTAATATAATAAACTAATACTTCTAATATACTATAACCTTGAAATTAGATAAATAAACTATAAATTCTATAATAATAATAAATATATTATTAAATCTTTATATATATTTTACTCTTTTTTTTCCCTCCCCTTCCCTCTTATCCTAGTACTCCTTAATATATTAAGTATATTTTAATATTAAACCTTATCTAGATATCTATTCTTATAACCCTAACTACTACTTAGGGTTATACTACCTTAATAATAACTTAGAATATAATAAATCTAATAATTATAATAGATTCAGTAGTCCTAGTTAAGTTATTTATATACTTATAGTACTTTAATAGTACTTCTAACTATGATTTTTCTATAAATCCTACTAGCCTAGTTTTTAAATCCTACTAACCTTATATTATTATTATTATTATTATAGTTATATAGGAAATTAAATCCCACCAGCCCTAGTGGGATTCAGTTATACTAGTTAGGATGAGAACATGGATTATACAGAAGGTAGAAGGCAGGATACTACACTGCCTTCGTGGAATATCTACTGCATCGCAGAAGCTAGAGACTTGGAATTTAGGAGAGAAAGAGGGTGTAGTTGACAACAGAATGAAGAGTTAACAGCAAAAGGGAATAGGATGAATGGGATGAGTTGGTAAATGTTGGTGAGAGCGGGAATGTGGATTAGATTATGATTTTAGTGGTGCTGTACATCATATGCAATACGGTCAAAGCGACTTAAATCGGAATCTTGATGTCAGGTGATCCTCCTGCGTGGGACACTGTCATCAACCGGCTGAAGGAAGCCAAGCTCTTCTATGATCAAAAGTCCGAGACTGCAAAGTACGGTGGTTTATCTAACGGGAGGAACCAAGACCGAAGTCGATCGAAGAATCAAGGAGGAAAAGATGGGCGTCAAGGCCAAGGGAGAACACCATGCAAGCACTGCGGCAAGACCAACCATTGGGACAACCATTGTCTAAAATGGCTTCTTACTCCTAAAGGCAGGGCACATTTGGAGAACAAAGCCACTGACCTTCCAGGCGACAACAGATCGATAGACAAGAAAGGGAAGGAAAAAGCTAGCTCCGCGAGGATAACCGGAAATAACGCCGCCTAGCGTACGGGGGTTACTAGGGCGAATTCAACCACTTAGTATTTTAACTTAGGTGCTTTATAGTATAATAATAAAAATATCTTATTTTTAAAAACTCTTTTTTAATACTCTATAAAGTTATAAATAAATATTATATTAATTTATTAAAATATTATATTAATTTATTAAAATATTATATTAATTTATTAAAATATTATATTAATTTATTAAAATATTATATTAATTTATTAAAATATTATATAAATTTAAATCTATTAAGTTAGTTTAATTATTCTTCTTTTAAATTATTTAAAAAATCTTATTTTAGATTAAAAGTTAAATTATAATATCTAACTAAACTCTTATTATAAAAGAGAACTAAATAAATTATTAAAAGATTATTTTTTAAAAGATCTTTTTTTAAAACTTTATTCTATTATATATTTTAAGAATAATTATTCTTAATATTATTTTTATTAGATATATTCTTTTAAAATAAGATTATCTATTTTAAAAGTTTCTTTTTTATACTTTTTTAAAGTTTAAAATAATATTCTTTAGTTTCTTTAATAAAGAGAATCTCTTAAACTTTATAAATTATCTTCTTTTAAATAATTAAATATATATATTATAAACTATAAGTATTTTTAAAATCTTTTAATTAAAAAGAGTATATAGTATAAAAGAATTAATTAAAACTATTAGATCTCTTATTACTTAAGTTTCTAAAGTTATATTATATAATATATTATATACTCTTTAATATTATAGTTCTTATTATAAAATATTAGATCTCTAGACTATATTTAATATATATATATAACTATAAATAATATTTTTCTATTAGTTTATACTTATATAATTAGTTCCTATAATTATTTACTACTTTTACTAGTTTAAATCAGGTTAGTAGAGTACTCTACTATCTTATATTTCCTCCTACTCTTTAAAAAATAAAGCTGTTTAGACTAATATTAATAAAGATATACTAATTTAAAGGAAGTGGTCGTGATTATATAAGTAGTGAATAATTCTAGGAACCGATTATATAAGTGTTCTTCGCCTTATTTGAGCGCATTCAAAATAACAGCAATTGCAAAGAGGTGATTGAATTATTTGTGCCCAGATTCACGATTGTCTTTTGTCCTTTTTGAACGCGTTCGGAGCTGAGATGATGGAAGCGCTTCTGGATGATCTGTCGCTTTGGAGACGGAAGTTGGCGCTTCTGGAGTCCTCATTGTGCCGGTGGATAATATAGTCGTTTATAGACGATAGAAGACCGTTGACTGGACGAATCCTACCTGTCTTCTATGAGTGCTCAAGCGAAAGTACTCTGAGAAAAACGAATCATCGGTCGATGGTATAATTGTCAACGCTTCCAAACTTATGATTTGCAGATACATATGTCTAGAACACCCTCGACAAGACAATAAAGAGCATTTCGACTCCTTCCAAATCACATGATTAGATCTGCTTCTGCCAACTTCGCCGTCCATTTCTGTGTGCACGGTTGATATCAACAATGTGCAATTAACCTCGTAGACGGCTCATCTGTGGATCGTACAGCGGCTCTGCTGTGACGGTGGCCGGTATCCGCCGTCCGAAATACTCGATCTCTACTACTTCACCCTCTGTTATAGTACCAGGTAACCAGGCGTAAGCAATCGGTTTACCGATTGTGTAGCCAAACGCAGCACTAGTGACATAGCCTATCGGCAGGCCATTTGAGAACACTGGTTCCTTGCCCATGATGACTGAGCGTCCATCATCAACGGTGAGACAACATAGCCGTCGAGTAGGTGAGCTCTTAGGCCGCTCTTCGAGCGCCGCCTGGCCAACAAAGTCCTTCTTGCCTGCTTTGATGGCAAAGCCGACGCCAGCCTCGTACGGGTCGTGCTCGGTGGTCATATCCGTACCCCAAGATCGATATCCTTTCTCGAGCCGCAACGAGTTGAACGCGGACCGACCGGCCGCAATGATACCGTGTGCCTGACCAGCCTGCCAAAGAGCGTCCCATAGCCGCTGGCCATTTTCTGCGCTGGCGTAAAGCTCCCAACCAAGCTCTCCGACATAGGACAGCCGCATTGCTGTGACGGGGATTCCGGCAATGCTCACTTTCTTGCAGCGAAAATAGCGCAGCCCTTTGTTCGTGTAGTCGTCCGGGCTGACTTGGCCGATCACCTCACGGGCATGAGGTCCCCAGAGCCCAATACAGCAGGTTCCGCCGGTGATATCACGCACGTGGGCCCATTTAGCTGGGGTTTGTCGGCCTTGCCAACGAGCTTCTCGCGAGAGGTAGGCCAAATCGAGAGGGCCGTTGCAACCCACCTGGAACAATTCGGTGTCGAGTCGTGCTACGGTGATATCACTGCGGATACCTCCGTGATCGTTGAGGAGCAGAGTGTAGGTGACGGCACCGGGATTTTTGGAGACATCGCCCGTGCATAATCTTTGGAGTAGGTCGACCGCGCCAGGACCGGAGACTTCTAGTCGGCGAAGGGGCGTCATATCGTACATTGCCACTGCGGTACGCGTCTTCCACGCTTCTACTGCGGCGATGGGCGAGTAGTACCGGGATGACCAGGCGTCACGCTCGACGGGTTGCCACTCCGCTGGTAGATCCTTCACTAGGCCTGCGTTCGCTTCGAACCAGTATGGCCGCTCCCATGCCCCAGACTCAAGAAAGAAAGCGCCGAGTTCACGTTGTCGGTGATAGAAGGGGCTGATGCGTAGATTTCGTGGAGACTCTCTTGGTTGTAGCGGGTGTAGGATATCGTATACTTCCACGAAGTTCTGCTGTGAGGTTTCGTCGACATAGGCTTTGGTAAGCTGGACTTCTTCAAAGCGAGATAGTTCGCACTCCGCGAGATCGATCTTAGATCTACCACTCGTGAGGACTTCGGCTACGGCTCGCGCCACACCCGCGGAATGCGTCACCCAGACGGCTTCTGCCACATGGAATCCATCAAGAGTAGGATGCTGTCCGATGATCGGGCCGCCGTCTGGAGTGAAGGAGAAGATGCCGTTAAATCCATCCTCGATCTCGCTCTCGCGCAGCGCGGGTAAAAGCTCCTTGGACTCGGTCCATGCCGGAGCAAAATCTTCGGGAGTAAATGGGAGACGAGATGGCATGTGCTTTTCGTCGACGGATTTTGGGGTCAGGCCTAGCGATGCGGCAATAAGAGGCATCGGACGGTGGCCGTAGTATCCAATGCCGTATTGCTCATCGTGCTCTCGGAAGTAAAGATCTTGATCCTGATGGCGTAAGATCGGCAGGCCAGTTTTGGAGCCATTCAGAGCCGGCACAGCGGTGGTCTTGACGTACTGGTGAGCCAGAGGAAGTAAGGGAATGGGGAGGCCGACCATGGCTCCCAGCTCGACACCCCAGAAGCCGGCGCAGGAGATGACAATATCGGCGGGAATGGTGCCTTCGGGTGTCTTGACGCCGGTAACGTGGCCTTCAGCCTGCTCGATCCCGGTGGCCGGGGTTGAATCGAGATAACGAACGCCAGCCGTGCGAGTCCGCTCGATGAGGAGCTGAACAGCTCGAGCAGCCAGCGCCAGGCCGTCACTGGGAATGTGGAGGCCACCGAGGACCATGTCTCTGTTCAGACGAGGGTAAAGCTTGAGGCATTCGTCTGTGCTAACCAGGTGCGCCTCAATGCCCCATGAGGAGGCGTAGCCATGCTTTCGTTTGAGCTCTTTGAGTCTCGCAGGAGTAGTCGCAATCTCTAGACCACCTACTTGGTGGAAGCAGGATTGGCCATCCTTTTCTAGTGACAGCAGCTTTTCCACGGTGTATTTTGCGAAAAGGGACATGCTCTTGGAGGCATTCGTCTGGAACACTAGGCCGGGGGCATGTGATGTTGAGCCACCGGGCATATCCAAAGGTCCCTGCTCGATGACAGTGATGTCGCTCCATCCTCGTGAGACTAGCTCGTCAGCGAGGTTGGTACCGACAATGCCAGCTCCAATAATGACCACGCGTTGCGCCAGGGCAGTCATGATGGAGATATGGCCAAAGACGTCGTCGAGAGAGATTTCAATGCTCAGAGCTCAAAGAACTAAAAGTGTTGTCGACGGGTGGTCAGAACTGCGGGACCAAAGCAATAATAGACAAACCGCATTAAACAACTTCTCAGCGACCAGGAATATGTGTTATGCAGCTGTAATAGGTGAATGGATCCTAACCCCTTCCCCCGCTTCATCTTCTTGTTGCCAGCGGGGAATGCCCTGCCATTTCCATCCGGGGAAAAACAAATCACGTGATGGTCCCTTTGGGTGGGTGAAATTTATCCCGATCGGGACAAAAATCGCTGTACCAGTCTAGAGGCGAGATTGTTGTATCTGGCCGGACTCCCTTTGATTGATGGATATATCGCCTCCTAGAATGCGCAGTGGCGGTCTCATGATGCTGGGCCTAGTTTTCCTGCCACGTCCTTCTCAGCTCCTGGAACTGTTTGCCCCATTGGATGTCGACATGATGGTACCATTCGTCCTATATGAAACGGCTCGCCAGTGCCACTACTATCCACATTACGAACTCGTCATCCGTGTCCTGACCGGCATTCTGCTCTCTCCATTATTGACAACTCCACTTTACTGTTCCTGACTATGGCACTAGCAGTCCTGAATTACCTTGGCCTTGGCGGCTCCAGCACTGTGACTGATGAAAAGGCCTCCGTGCGAGCTTTGCCTGCACCATGGTATACCTCCCAAGAGATGTATGAGCTCGAGAGACGAGCCATCTTTTCAAGAAAGTGGCTTCTCACTACGCACCAGAATCGGCTCAAAGAGGCGGGTGCCTGGCTACGCTATGAGATTGCCGGCTTTGACATCGTCATTGCCCGAGACCGCAATGGAAACATCAATGGATTTCACAACATCTGTAGACATCGTGCCTATCCAGTTGTGGAAGGCGAGAAAGGCACGGCAAGAATCTTGGCTTGTCGTTACCATGGCTGGGCCTATGGCCTTGACGGCAAAATGAGCAAGGCCCCCGGATACCAAGATTTGCCTGGATTCGACAAGAGCCAGAATGGCCTGTTCCCTATTCACGTCCACATCGACACAAATGGATTCATCTGGATCAACCTGGACGGAGAGCAGAAGCCCGAGGTTGCCTGGCAAGAGGATTTCGAGGGCGTTGACACGCAAGAAAGGCTTAAGCAGTTCAACTTTGACGATTACGAGTTCGACCACACCTGGGAGATCGAGGCTGCATACAACTGGAAGGTCGCCGCCGACAATTACAACGAGTGCTATCACTGCAAAACAACGCATCCTGATATTCCGGCCGTGGCGGATCTCGCCTCTTATGGTGTCAACGTTCAAGGTGCCTGGATTCAACACAATGGGGCAACCACCGCTGAACAGAGGGCAAAGGGCCTGACAGTCTGTGCCACTTACTACTGGCCGAATGCCTCTATGAATGTCTCGTGAGTATTCTCAGCCTATAATCGTTGATCATTGCTGATTTTCGACAGACCTCACTTCTTCTTCACTCAGAGATTTGTTCCTCGTGGACCCAAAAGCTCATTGATTCGTTACGAAGTTTTCCGCAACAAGAAATCGTCTGACGAAGACTTCCAACTGATCAACCAGATCTATAAGCGTATCATGACCGAAGATAAAGCTCTGTGCGATCTGGCTCAGAAGAACATCAACGCCGGCGTTTTCATCAACGGTGAAATGCATCCAACCATGGAAAAGGGACCACTCTACTTCCAGAAGCTCGTTCGGGAGAACGTCACAGAGCACCGCAAGAGAGAAGAGACCTCTAAGCAGGAGATTTGGCCGGCCCGGCAAAATCTGCCCACCAGTGCATCGGTGACTAGAAAAGATATTGACTTCTGCTCTGGCCTTGCCTGTCAAACCAACCAGGAAAGTCTGGTTTGGTGATGTTGATTTAAGCTCAGTTGGTTTGGGGGCTAGTTTTGAAAGCTTAAGT
Organism: Pezicula radicicola; assembly: GCA_003008705.1. Taxonomy (NCBI): domain Eukaryota; kingdom Fungi; phylum Ascomycota; class Leotiomycetes; order Helotiales; family Dermateaceae; genus Pezicula; species Pezicula radicicola. Next base: position 86,184 of record PDUO01000106.1, on the reverse strand, counting down.
GGTTTGTTTATAAGCGAGCATTTTATACGACACATCTTTTATTTAACGCTACAAAGTACAAATGGATGTATATCATTGAAATCCTTACTAGCCAGCTTTTATTACATTTGTTTAACGTTTTATTATTACTGCTTTTGCACTCTACATTGGAAATTTAAAAAAACATATAAAACTACTATCCCCTCGTCCGGTAGCGGGGTCCAACCTGGCTATACCGGACTTGGTTATACCCGAATCCTGGTTATACCCGTCGAATCCAGCTACGCTGGCCTTTTATATGAGGATTACCGGAATCCTCTCATACCGGATCCCAGGATTTTCCTTGATTTTTTTTTGGTGTACTCCGGTATAGATAGGTGAAAAATAACCATATAAATCTATAGAAAGTCCTCGGTTATTTTTAATCCCTTAATTATTAGGCTACAGTATACCTCAACAACCTCTCTATCATTAGTTGCATAGCGTATTTAGGCCCTAATACTCTGCTAATATTCGTCCTTAATTAATTTAACCTATGAGATTCTTTAAAACATGTTCACTTACCCTTGTAAATACGCTAGGCGACTAATGCTAGGTGAAGGGATACCGGAGTAAAGTCGGTGATTTTATAGCTCTCGTATAGCCAGGGTTCAACTTATACTTATAAGGGTAAGCGAACATCGTTTCGAAGAACCTTATAAGGCTAAATTAAGACAGGGACCAATGGCAGTAGAGTATTAGAGACCTTCTGAGCACCCGGACCCAAAAGCCTGTTGTACTTGTGAATCTCGGCAGAGCCGCTCGCAATATAATAGTTTTTGTACCCAAAAGTATATGAATAATTTCTACTTCCATACTATCTGTAGCAAAAACTATACCTCCTTTAACAGAATCTACTCATGCACAGAAATAACCATGGTAAGGAAGGGTTCCCTGACTCAATACATCTACGAAAGGTTTATTTTATTAGAAGGAGCTATATTTTCAAGCGACTTCATCAATCAAGATCTCGATTTCTTTCCTACGAGCGACAAAACAATGGTTACATTTTTGGGACTATAAAGTCGTTGCAGTAATTCTACTAGATGGCTCTTTGACAAAACAAATAAGTCAACGACCGCAATACCAATTTCAAAGAATGAAAGGTTTAGTTGTTGCCATCATGCGAGATGGGAGAGTATATCAAAAAGCCGAGCTACACCTATCGATTCAAGCAGCTACTTTGGTAGACCCCGTCGCCGGCATAGCATTGACTATGCTGTGCGTTATATTCTCCTCCGCCAACATCGCCTGGCGCCAGGCCATGAGCATCTCAAGCGAGATGTCGTTCCCGCCACACACAACGATGACAACTTTGCTCGAAGGGCTAAGAGTTTTTCGAGATCCCAAAACTCTCTGTAAAACCCCATCGTAGCAAACCGGCACGTTAACCCCGACCGTGAGCTCAACCATTATCCTTTCCTGCTCTGCCAATATGCAGCAACCGCGCGCGGCTTCCGCATCGGAGAAAACGATGCTCGTGACGTTCGGGCGCTGGGCGTACTCAAAAGTCTTCTGCGAGACCTGCACGACTCCAAGGCTCGTGGCCTGAGAGGTAGTGCGAGGAAGCCTTATGATCTTCCCTGCGGAGAGAGATTGATTCAACGAGTCGGCACCTTCTGTTTCCATTGCCAGGACTTGCACGTCGTCGTGCCAGTTCTCTTCATCAATCGCTTGCATAATGCCGTTCAACAAACCTCCCCCTCCGACGCTGCAGACAACAACGTCTGGCTTTCCACCAAGCTGCTCTGCAACCTCTCTCATCGCCGTGGCGTTTCCTTCCCAGATGTCAGGGTGATCAAACGGTGGCACGAAAATACCATTGGGATCGTTGGGCAAGAGCCTTGTTTGGACGTATTCCTGGGCTTCTGCAATATTGGCTCCATGCTGGATGACTTGTGTGGCTCCCATGGCCCACAGCTTTGCGACCATGGCAGGTTTTGCACTCGTGGGAATCACCACCGTCGCCGGAAATCCGACTAATCTGGCTGCATGGACGCAGGCAATGCCTGCGTTGCCTCCCGATGCAACATAAAAGTGTATTGGAGAGGCAGACTCTTCACGTTCAGCAGCTCGGCGCATGACATAGTTCCCGATGCCGCGGGACTTGAACGATCCAGCGGGCTGTAGATTGTCGAGTTTCAGGAAAACTCTGCTTCTACGATTTAGAATCCGTTATCACGAATGAGAGGGTCCAAGGCATGTTGCACAAGAGGACAGTGGACGACGCAAGGGAGAGTCGCGACTGTGTGACATACCACTTTGCTGCTTCTGAAAGGGCCCGACTCTCGATCAGAGGGGTTGAAACCCACGGCTTCGGGAGGTCCATGTCCGGTCTTCCAAATTTCTCATCAAAAACGAATCGATGTCACAGTAAGAATGAGGCTTCCAAACGACGTAACCGTTCAATGAAAAGGGTCGATGTTGGGCCTTGTCGGGTGCACACGACTGCTCATATCTATCCATCCAGAACGCGGCAATGGCTGCCCTTTCCTGTAAAGGAACAGGGCTCTGGCAGACGAATCTTTCCGTACCGGTAGTTATCATATCACGGAGTCAAGTCTCCGTGAAGTTATACAACCAAATGGGGGAAAACGATGCGCATATCGACACAGGATAGCAGAACCAAAGTCTTACCTACTCTGGCACCAGTTGAGAAGTGTCGTATGAACGTGCTGGCATTACACCTTTCCCTTACCGATGTATGGAATGCACCTCGGCAAGGCCAAATCAGGTCACTTTATCCATTATCCGCAACTCCACGGGGAGGTTCCCACGCCATCCCATTGAGAAAAGCTTACAAAATATGCAGCAGGATCATGAGGTGATTCATTCATTACAGCTTCGGAGTTGTGACTGGATCTAACAAATCTTTCATCTCCCACCTTGGCCAGTCCGGATTCAGCGCTGGATCTGGCCGCTCCCTATCCCAAGCCCATTTCCCTCTCAATTTGGGAGACAGCGAACCCTCCAGCATTTGCACTACATACTTGCCGAGGACAGGGAAGAATTTCCAGCCGTGGAACGAACCACAAGTTGCGACATATAGCCCTTGCGAAGCTGTATGTGGTGAGATGATGAAGTCCGAGCTGGTGGTGAAGGCGTCCCTTTTTGCAAAAAGGTCAGTCTATGGTACATTTCAGTTATGGGTGTGCATATCACCTACCAGCAGATACGATGTTTCTCCATCCTCCAGTTTGCGCCTTTCTTCCCGTAGAAGACCCTGTTCGCGTGGTTTATGTCCTCTTTGAGTTTCTCAGAGACTTTCCACTGAGCGTAGTCTCGCTCCGGAGGCGGCATTGAAATGAAGCGGCCGGGCAAGACTTCTTGAGTGTTTTTGAATATCTTTTCACCCCACCACTTGAGTTCTTTGTCTTTGGTCGGCGGCAGACTGCCAATGAAGGGACCTTGTGCTGCAGTGTACCCTTGGACACCCACGGGCATAGCAGCAAACCTCTCGTATGACTTGTCATCAAGTTTCGTCATGCCTGTCGTGATGCCACCTGCAAGGATTCTCGGCCCAGCTCGAAGACTGGACAAGCCATTGATCTCAGCACTCAACTCCAGTAGTTTTGGTGTGAATGCTCCGGTGCAAAGGATGACATGCGAAGCCGTCAATACTTGTCCGTTTGCCGTCTTGACTCCATTGCAGCGACCGCTGGTGTCGAACTGCAACGTCGCAACTTCAGCCGTCACATACTTGGCGCCAAGGTCGAGAGCTTTGCGCGTAACGGCTCGCAAACAATCTCCAGCGGCGCCCCAACCGCTCGTCTTGTTGACGAGGACCTCCTTGACGCCGGTGTAATCAGCGTCTTCGAACAGGCCGCCATACATCTTGCGAGCCTCTTCGATGGGCACCGCAGACAAATCAGCAGCCCGGCCGAGCTTCTTGTAGTTGTCGACAACATCCTGCGCGTAGTCGCTGCGACACATCCAGTAGATGCCGGTCTCGTGGAAGAAGGGCTTCCACAGCGGATCCGAATGGAAGATGTCCTGTGCTTCGAGGGCCAGTTGGCAGTAATCGATGTCGTCGTAGTCGGCGCGCACCACTTTGTTCCAATCCCATGAGGCCGCCACGCGACTCTCGGCATCGAAGGCATCTCGGTCAACCAGAGTCACCGACGCATTGGGGTACTTCTTGATGAGATGGTATGCCGTCGACACGCCAAACACACCGGCTCCGACAATGAGATAGGACGGGGAGCCCGAAGCCATCTTGGAAAGCGGTTAGCGATGTAAGATGTACTCGGTGTCCTGAGAGAGATGCAAGCCTTTTTAATCTGCCAGTCACGGGATCGGAGGAACTAGGTAGGGGGTACGCCTTAGATTAGTTTTACCAGACTTCGGCACACTTGCCTAATACAACATCATCGGCACACTTGTCTAATACAATATCATAGAACGCCACACCTTCGGCCGACCTGCCTAATACAACTACCATAGAACCTCCATTCCCTGACTCCCACTCCATTGATACCCGATGACACCCCACACCCCACACCCCGCATTGCCAAGTTTCTCCAGATATTCTCCGAATACAGTAATTTTGGAGCACGTGTCTGTCTACCGCGATTCACGACCCTTCTTGGTTAGGGCGAAAGCAGCGCTCATTCTCATTTATCCCAATTAGTGCTAAACATCCATACACTAACTACATGCCTCTGGACGAGACTGGGCTATCGTTTCCTCTGGGTTGATGCGCTGTGCATCGTATGAGTACAGGACGACGAAGTCAGATGGAATCCTTGGCATAGAAGCCGTTTCGCTACCCCGAAATCTCCAGCAGTGTGTGGCAACCTTCGCCTTGGACGAACAGGTCATCATCACTCTGGGTCTGGATAAGTGGGAGGATGTGACATACTGCTATAGAGACAAGTCTACATGGAATACTATCCTCAAGTTGGCCGAGGAAGCTAAAGGTACGTCTTAGTCAGTTCTATTCATTCGTCCACGTCTCGATCACCCCTTGATCATTTTCTCCTCAGAGGCACTGCCATAATATGTTCTGGCTCTAGAGAAATAATCTCAAACTAACCACGCGACCTATGTGCCTAATAGGCGTCAAATTCACCGTTGCGTATAACCCCTCGAGAAACTGTAAAAAGGCGGAATCACAGAGCTCCCGTCCTATACACCCATGTACCCCTTCTTTCTAGAGGCTGCGCTGCAGGGCGTCTTGTCTTCCTTTGGCTAGTAAGTTATTGCCAGACGATTCGATATCCTTATAGACAAGGCGGTGAATACGAAGTTCCCTAAGATTAAGACCATAACGGTAGAAGAGATAATTGGCTACGGCGAGGACACTAAGTCGTAGATTCATGAGGGACAATCAAGTGGGTAGATTCCTGGTCATTTTATGTATCGGGGGATATCATAGGCCGGACAGAAATATTAGAGAGAGTCATTTTTTATTATTTTTTATAAATAAAGTCTCGGAGCCCAGTATCTTAAAGCAACGGGCCAAGTTGACCTTGTGCCTACTAAACACGCTCTATAATGGACAATACTACGTGTATCTTGCTGAAACCCTCGAGTGCCACTATATAAGATGTAATATCTCAGAACCTCTACTCCTACAACCATATTAATAGTAGTATTGCGCCGGCGAAACTCCTCTAAGGTCGTGCCTAGGAGTGTTATTATCGTCTTAACTAGGTGCTTCTAGGTCAGGGGCATACCATCGGCTACGTCTAAGGTGGTATCCACGTCCTAGTCGAGCTTCAGGTCAGAGAGCTGTAGTTCTACCTCGTTAACAGGGTGTTCCACATCCTACGTTTTTTAAAGTTACTTAAGAGTAAGATTCTCTGTCGGAGCCTTTCGCTAATAATCTCGCGGCTAAGGGTATAGTACTAAGGCTATTTCATCGTCGTCCCTGTAAAATAGCGTTTCCACTTCTTCTACTATATAACGAGTCGGTGGATGCGGAGCTACTAATTAACCGACTAGGACTATACAAGTATAAGTTCTTGTAGTCGGCCAGGATCGATCTATCAGCTTATTAGATAGGCCACCTATATTAGGTTGTATCAGCGTTCGTAGCCGGACATAATGGCCTAAGTATTCGCAGTCACCCGCCGCGGGAGGTAGTACTTAATAAAAATATTAATACTAACGTATTATATAGTATAAGATTCTAGAGTACATCGCTTATATTACCTATTTGTCTAGAGTTAGTATATCTTACTGTAAGGGGCACAAGAGACGAACCGCTCTAGTTAAATACATTACCTACGCTGTATTAAAGATAGTTATTAACATACTATACTTTATATACTTTAGGGGAAGGGCGGGGTTTGGACTTATTACACCCTACCGTATCTAAGAGGGAGTAGTTATCGAGAGTCTAGGTAGTGGATACTTAAGATCAAGAGCGGCTACCGAGGCTGGCGTCTACCAAAGCGCCTATATAGTAGGCATCTTTCCTATAGAATGGAGATGCTTTGACAAGGCTCTACCTATCTCGGTGTATACTCTTTATAATTACTCTGTAAGTTTGTCCATTGTACTCCGCTCCATCTCTCCGTACTTATAGATCCGCAGATCCTGGCCTTTCCTAATGGGCTATTGTTCGAAGAAACGAAAGACCAAGGTAGAGCACTAATTCATTTAGAAAGCCAATTTTACAACTCGACATAGTACCCCGATCTAGAATGGTAAATTCGCCCAGTGTATATAGATTCAAGAATTGAGTCAGATGCTATAGATATGAATAGGTGTCGTTACAACTTCCTTGATGAACGGCTCAACCTTTACGACTAGTATCACATTCATAGGATCATCCAGCTATACAAGGATATCGGCCTTATAGGCTAGTTTCTACTCACCCAGCCAGCAAGTAGAATACGCTTGTTCAGCTATTCCTAAAGAAGGTATACTAGCTAGATAGTTGAGCTTAAGCTCTAACGGAAAAATTAGATAAGATATTGAAGCCTCTCGTTGAATAGGTCAAAGAACACCTACCCAACGCCGTGGTTTACCGAACAACACGATCTAGTTGAGATACTATATAATAATCTGTGTATACTTAGTGAATTCCCGATAGGTCTAATCATCGATCTTTCCTTTTTTCTTAAGATAGCTCTAGAAGAATTAGATAACGATAATAGTATAATTGTAGCTAGTAGATAATTCTAGGTTATAGCCTATAATATTACTAGAGAGATAGTTAGTATTATTAATAGTAAGCTTAAGACTTAGAATTATCTTAATAAATAAGCTTAGAGTATTAAGGTTATACTTCTATTTACAGTAAAGTAAGTAGTAGTAGTTATATAATTAATAAAGGTTAGATATATATATATAGATATATATATTTATTTCACTTATCTACTCCTAAGTTATATTAGTAGTTAACTTATTAAAGTAGGCAAGGACCTTATCTATCGTAAAGTCCTTAAGTACTATTATAGGGGGATTAGATATATAGACTACTAATAGTAATATATTAGTAGTAGGGGATCTACAAGAGATACTAGGGAAGGTATTGTAAACCCTATATAATCTAGAATCTATATAGCAGAAGCCCGATAAAGTATATAGGGTTAATACTATGATATAGGCACTAGATATAAGGACAGGGATGTTCGCCGAGGATAGAGAGAACAAAGAGAAGTTAAGGACAACTAGGTATAGGGTTACTACAACAATAAAGATACTCCCAAAGATAACAATTAAAGGGAGTAGAGTAGGTAATAAATTCTAAATCAGAGTATCCCAAGTAGAACTCCAATACTACTGTAGACATGATCTTGACTATCGCTGGGGAAGTATATAGTCAAAAGGATCTATTGGAATTTCGTAGCTCTTGGGGAGGTATTATATAAGTAGCTAGCTGCTAGTCGTCTTAGATAATAGTGAGTAGTTACTTTCGTACCATAAATCAATCAAAACATATTAAACCCACATCCAACTTTGCTTTCGTCGGCTCCTTGCCGCCTCGGGGTTTATCCTTTAGGCCAGTAAACTAGGATTGCACCGGTCGAAGATGCTATAATACTCTCCCTGGCACATAACGCTTAGCAATGGCCCAACTAGGAAAACAAAAGACAATGCCATAACCGATTCCCTGCCAATATACGCTCCCTATATCCATTTAGAGCCTATATTCCTCGAACCCCACGTCGAGATATCGCCTAACCGTAAAGAGGAACAACTCGAATGTTGGAAGCAGACCTTGCTGATCATCCCATGGGTGAGGAAGTGGTGGAGTTCTCGAATGTTTCTTCAGCATACCTACAATCTAAGGTATGTCGACTTTCAGCGCCAACTCCCCACCTTTGGTTCCCTCCAGCCCTAGATGTGGATTTGCTACTAAGAAGCCTTTCCGGGCATCCCTAACACTTGCAGGCATCGAAATCTCTTCCACCAGAAACACCCCTAACAGAACGGCCGACACCTTTCTTGTCCCTCCATAAGCCTTGACTATCGACTCTCTCCCTACGTTTTGTCTTCCATGCCGAGCCTTGCCATCACCATTAACGAACCTGCATACAAGATGCTCGTATGCAACGATCGTGCTCATCAATTGCTGCACAGAACCTTTCTCCCCAGAGTTTCTCGCCCAACCATCTCGCTGATTTTCCACAACAACGGCCACTTTTGCCGCCCTTCCATCTTCAACAATCCATCTAGCAGATGGACCAAACATCTTCTCATACTCTTCATATCTCCGCTTCCCAATTTTGCTGTCATCTAGAACATCAAAATTATACACCGCGAATTTCTGAAAAACTCAATAACCTTCTTCCCAGTATTATGCTGCAACATATCGTTATTAAGGCTGTTTTCGGCGTCCAAATAAGGCTCCAAGGATCCTCGCGCCACAGTTGCACCAGCTAGTAAAATCCTATACATTCCTCCGTAAAACCTCTCTTGCTAGAGATGCTCTTTAATGTGAACTGGTCTGTTTCTGCAAATTGTGTAAGGCATTCGAAAGCCGGCCAAATTGTAGACCAGCTCTTGTGAGTTAAGGAACATAGATTCTAGACATTGAACCAGATGTTGCATGTTTAGAACTTCTTTCAGTTCTTGCCAGTTCGGCTTTTGGGATAACACGCTCAGGGCTTCAATTGATGGAATCACGGGAAGGGCGCCGGTTCGAAGTGCTTTTAGTACAAGTGTTTTCGCCCGAACCTGTGACAATTAGTATCTTATTGTTTTCTGAAGTCGTCTTGTCTGTGAAGCAAAGGAGTGTCTTACTGCCATCAAGGCAACGTCAAAACATACGATACCCGGCGCAACTACTTCCCAAATAACCGCTGACGAATTAGTAAGTATATAAACTTGCAAGTTGAAGCGAATGAAAGAATGTAAGGGAGGTCGTCGTAGTATTGGAATACCGGAGTCAAGATCTCTAGGGAATGAGACAGTACCCGCCCATTCTATTCGTCAGCTCATTCAAAGCGATGTCAACATTAAACAAGGAAAACCAATATAGTTAGAAAAAGGGGTTTTGACCCAAATTGATCAAAGGAAAGACTTACATCGCCCAACCTGATTCTCGATTTCAACATTTTAAAAGTGGGGATCTAACATATAAGTACACTGTTTGCAGATCTTGAGAGGACAACTTTTGGCACGCTGCCCTCGTCGTTGATATGGAAATAATCACTCGCCTAGATGAAGGCCAATCTCTGGCAAAATGGTCGAGATGGTGAACTCCTATGATGCGATCTGTGTCGGCTATAAAGTAGGATAGACGCTATCGAGGTACTTGGATTGGGATGACGATAGGGAGTTAAGTAGTGTTTATTAGCTCCAGGAGTGCTAAAACAGAATGGAATCAAGAGCATTTGGATGTGTATGGGAGCGATTGTACTACTTACGAACATCCTGATTGGGAGATTTGGGATAAGGACACCGAGAAGAGCTAGCCAAGAGGCGAGTACTTTGCCCGTGGCCTGATACTAAGATTGTCATCTTCGGCGATTGAAATTTAAGACAATTCTACGAAGAAATGGCTCTTAGGCTCGATTCCTGACTTCTGTCTCCTAGACAATGCATTCCCTCTTCAAAATCTCTGTCCAATACTAATGCAAGAAATTAGACCACGAGAGGTGTTAACCGATTTGCCACCCGCTACATAGTAGTGAGCAATTGGACAGCATAATACGAAGATCAGGTCGTTGCCCATGCATAACACGATCACGTTTTCTGTGGTATGACCTGACTAGTCGTTCATAACGAGTTACAGAATATCATGCATTTGGCGGTTTGATAAAGTAGACCAAGTCATTGCTTCCTACTTTACAACCCATGAAACTCCCAATTTACAGGTCTTAACTCAATCTTTTCTCTCCGACTTCTATTGGATAATTGAGATTGGAGATACGATATCCTCTCTCAATTTCGACCAGCGGGTTACTTGCACACGCCCGTCTTTAAACACCCCGAGCAGATGTTTCTCAGGCTTGTCAAAGATCTCAATGTCCTCCAATGGATTCTTATTCAAGATTAATAGATCCGCCGCAAACCCCGACTTGATCTGCCCTAGAAAATCCACCTGTCCAAGCAGACGTGCTGCTGTAACAGTTGCACTCTGTAAGATGGCTACAGACGAGAGAACACTTGCCCGCAGAGCGAATTCTTTAGTCTGCGCAACGACCATAGGGCCAAGGAGGTCTGTCCCGAAGCAAATATTGACGCCAGCATCTGAGGCTATTTGTAGGGATCGTTGTCCTGCTCCTAGGACTTCCTGAAGCTTGGCCTCTTGGCTAGGATCAAGAGCCCCGGCGAAATCTGGAGAAGCCCCGATGGCGAAAGTGCTGAGTGTGGGTGTTAAGAAAGCCCCTTTCTCAGCCATGTACTTCGCAACCTCTGCGTCCAAGAGATTTCCATGTTCAATGCCCATAACTCCATTGTCTAGAGCCAGGCGAATGGCCGCAGGAGTATAGGCATGAGCAGTGACGTACGTCCCGTTATTCTTTGCAACAGTGGTGATGGCTTGAATCTCCTCAGCGCTGAACTGCACGCTGCTGATTTTCTCGGAAAGGCCAGTTATGCTGCCACCAGTCATGATCTTGATGAAGTCGGATCCGGTTCTAATCGCTTCTCTAGCACCCTTGATACATTCGGGAACACCATCACAAACTCTGCCCAAATATTTAGGTCCCCCGCAACATTCACTATCATCGTGGGGTCCACGGGGGTCAGCGCTGCCGCCGGTTTGTGTTAGCAGTCTACCTGCTATGAAAAGTCGAGGTCCAACAACGACACCTTCTGCTATCGCTTCCTTCAACGCAAGGGCTGCACCTCCACAGTCACGGACAGTGGTAAACCCTCTTCGGATCATCTGGAGGCATACATAGGGCTGCCGCAGATATGAAATATGTTCCGCGAGTCCTAGAGTGTCCCTAAGATCCTTCTCTCCCGGCACTGCTGCAATGTGAACATGGGCGTCAATAAGACCAGGGCATACGTAATTTCCCTCCAGATCTACGGTGATTTCAGAACCTTGGAGGGGTTCGTCTTGCTCGGAGGCTCGTGTAGTAGTGACTGATTGAATAGTTCCGTCCGAAAGCCTAATTGTGGCGCCTTCCATCACAGATCCGTCAATCGGATTGATTATATTTGCATTTTTCAAGATATAACTGTTCTGAGATGCTAATTTCCATGGTGGGGTCCAGCCTAGAGATGTCATATTTTGTTCTTCGAGCTCGCGAAACCAAGGTTTTGATTGTGGATATGTTCTTCTGCGTCTGAGATTTTAAGTTGCTTCTAAAGAATGAGTTCTAAGGGATATATGTCCGACTATATATCATTGTTTTAGATTCCCCGCTAAGCTACAAGTAAGCTAGAACGGGAATTTCTCATCCAGGCTTCCAATTAAAAATCTTGGTGATTGTCAGCCCATACGAAGTATTCGTTATGGGCTGCCTCTTTCAGCCTAGGAGAATTATCTTGTATGACGAACCTTTTCTAAGCGACCAAATTACTACCTTACAAACCCTGGCTCTCTTCAGCGGCGCAGATGGAACATCGGAGAATATTGCACCAATAGAATTCACTTCGTCCTGGGCTCCCTCTTCGGGATATATAATTATTGTGAGCGGACCCGCTTCTTATTAAAAGACTGAGCAAAACAAGCAGCAATCAAAATCTCATCGTTGTGGACTACTAGTCCTAACCTCACGTAAGGGGCTTCGTTGTAGGCTGCCTGAAATTGTCCCACGCACTAGATAACATCGCCAAAACATGTGTAGATTTGAGACAGTCTAGTAGGAAATGAACTCAAGAAAGGTCGTAAATGGTAGCTAGAACTCAGTGTTAGGAAATCTTCTTATCTTTCAGATAAACTAGGGAGTTATAGTTATGTGTACATAAAGTCTGACCCCGTTGCGTTGTTGGAAGGGAAGAATTGATCCTCCAAAAGGCAAGAACATATTACCTAGCAAAATCTTTGTCTCAAAACTTTTCCCTCTATACTTGCCTTCAGTCGATAAATCGAAAATAATTACGGCAGCACAAGTAATAGGAGCAAGAATGGTTTCCGCTAAGAACACCTTTAAGCGCAGTCGGCTAATCAACTAGAACAGCATCGTTGGCTTGTATAAATCAGCTTCTGATACGTAATAAACATCAAACTGACACCGCGCAACAGGATTCTTTTTTGCCTCCCTGGTATCTACACTGCTCTGACTGGTCTAGGAGCGGGCGGAGGAAAACCTTCATCTAGCGTCGTGGCCAACCAAACCAATGCCATTCTTTACGGAATGTTTACGCTTTTTGCTGTCTGGGAGGCACCATTGTTGACCTGATACGACCTCATCTCTCCCTAATGGTGGGCAGTCTTGGTTACCCGCTTTATGTTGGAGGCCTCGGGTATTTTGATGTCACCGGCCATTCCTGGTTTCCTCTCTTCGCCGGTGCTATGTTGGGATATAATTAAAGTAAATTATAGTAATATTAAAAACTTCTAAAAGGTATTTCCTTTATTATTTAAATATTCAAATAATAGTTATAAGTTTTTTATATTTTATATTTTTATTCTATTAGAAATAATTTCTTTAAATAATTATAATATAATCCCTCGTATAGTAAATTAAGATATATCTACTTTAAGTAGAATTTATAATAAGAGGTTAAAATATTTTAAAATAAATACTTATTAGAAGTATTTCTTTAATTTATTAAAAACTATAAGTAATTTAAGTATTATTTAAAAGAATCCTATTTTCCTTTCTTACTCTCTCTATATAATGCTCTTAACTATTTAATATAAACTTGTAAAATACTTAATATAGAATAAGTTGGTATTTATTAGTTTAAGTTTAGATTTCGCAACTTGGTGCTCCTCTGGGCATTCGCTAGCCCCTCAAGCATCCACACAGCGATTGTGCCCACTTCCTTGGCCCATTCAATGTCCACCACTCTCTAGTCAATCTGCAGCTCGGCTTCAACAGCCCCACTACCTGTTGGCTGAACTCTCTAGACCATCCCTACCGGCTCTAGCTGACCAGTAAGCTTGTCGTGAACCTCCCAGCTAGCCGGCGACTGTGGCATGTAGAGAAAAGCCTACACCCCCGTCTTGAAATACTCCTCGGGATAAATCGATGTGTCAAGTGACTGGCACAAGTTTTCAAGCTCCGCAACTCTGAGCAGCGTACTGTGCATCTCCGCCAGCCATTCATGTACCGTTGCTTCGGCGGGAATGCCCGTGGCAAACGGTACGCGACTGATCATTGCTGCTACAAGAGATGGTGCTAGCGGCCAAGGGACCATCCAACCGGAGCGACTGAGAAGGAATGAGGCAAAACTGCAGCGCGTGTACTTGGTCAAAACGAGCGCCCACGCAGCGAAGATTAATGTCGCGCTTGAGATGTACCTGTGCACTGACGCCTCAATGGACTCCAAAGTCTCCTAGTCGTGAATAGCAGAATCCGCCAGGCGTCGCCCTCAAAAGATGTCTGCGGCGGTCGAAAGTCAAACAAAGACCGTTCACAAAGCGGCTTCATCATGCGCTTCCAGTACTCGGTAGCTGTACCCAGCTTGTCGTCCTTGTATTTTGCATGAAGCGCGAGAAGTCTTGAATGTGAGGTCCGGGGGCCACTTTTTCCTTAGCCAGAGCTTGCTCCAAGTCACGCATGAGGATGATGAATGAGTGAGAATATGTCGATGAGAACGTGGTGTATACGCCAGACGAAACCTATGGCCTTACGGCTGGGCGCGTAGACGCAGGTCATGTGGCAATATAGCACCTCGAGACCGGGACTCTGAAGACTCTTGTGATGTGTCCAAACCTGCTCCTCAACGGACAAGAGAGCGTTGTCAAACTCTTCGGCTTCGACGCTGACCTTTTCCCAATCAAGGTTGATACGGTCAAGGTCATGGAGCGTCCAACTTTGTATGTCGTATCGCGTTTTGAAGACGCCGTAGGCCGCAAGAGTGACTGTCCAAGCGACTTTCAATTCGCTTGGGGTTGGGGTTGGGGCTGAATCTTGTGCCCCCGCGAACTTGGCTCTGACTAGGAGGCAATTAGTCAATGGGTTACGGTGATACTGGGCCAGCATAAGTCTATGCATGTCGGTAGCTGGCACTGCCTCAGACTCAGTCTGCACAGTACCATTGGAATCGGGGGCCCCATTTTGTTCGTTGATCTTTGTGAGCTTCTCTTCCAAGTGGTCGATGGTGTCTCCTTTGAGAATGTGCAGGATGGCGATGGCGTAACCTTGTTGCCTCAGAAACGTTGACAGGCGTATAGCCGCCAGGGAGTTGCCTCCAAGTTAGGAGAAAGACGATGTCCTGTCGAGATCTCTAAAGGGAACTTAAAGGTACTTGGTGAAAGCCCACCGCAGCGCATCATAAGGTGAAGTGCATACCATAGTGTCCAGATACGCGTCCTCTTAGGCCATTCTGTTTTCCAATCGAGCGTTCAGGGCAGCTCGATCGACCTTTCCATGTCCTGTGAGAGGGAATTGATCCAACACCAAGATCTCGTCCGGGATCACAGACGGGTCAAAGTTCTCTTTCATGAACACGCCCAGCTCCTCGAGATTGAGAGTCGCTGGCTGCACGAATCCCATAAGCTTACCACGCCACACGAAAGCGGAAGCTGCTTGGACGTCGGTGAACCGTAGCATGGCCGACTCCACTTCGAAATCCTCGGTTCTTCACCATGCGGTCCGCTCGACCTACCCATGATAGTCTATTTTCGGTTTTCCGTTCCAAGTCACCAGTCCGGTATACGCGCTTCCCATCCCAGTCAATGAACTTCTTAGCTGTGAGCTCGGGGTTATTCAGGTATCCCGCAGCCAAACACGGACCGCTTATCAATATCTCGCCAATGTCGCTTTCTTGTAAATTTTCGTCGACGAGAACGACTTCCACTCCAGGGTTGAGCACACCTAGGTCTGGCTCCGTGTCTTCAGGGACTCTCCCGAAAGTGATGACAATGGTCGCCTGTGATGGGCCGTAGGTGTGGATCACCTTTTGCGTAGGAGTAATCCATTGACGCGCAATGTCAAAGTTGGGGGCTTCGGCACCCAAATAGACACTGCAGACCTTGTCATAAGGTCCGGCTGGATCCAAGGTGGCAAACATGGACGGCATCAGTGTCGGAGTGTCGCAGGTAGTGGCAATTTCAGGGAACGTTGACCATGAAGCCATGACCAAGGCTCCGCCCCTTGTGATTGTTGACCAGATAGTGGCAGCACATACTGGGGTAAGTTTTAGCAACTTGAGGCTTACTTACCGTCAAACGAGATGGAGAAGGCCAGCAACACACGTTCGCCAGGAGTTGTGTTAAAAGAATCACCAGTTGTCAGTGTAGCAAACTGATAGAGGGCCCAATGATATATCATCACCCCCTTTGGCTTCCCCGTAGTTCCAGACGTAAAGGTGACATACACAAGTGCTTTCGTATCGAGACTCCGGCGGATGGCGTCCAGCTGGCTGTAAGTATCATCCGTGTCATCGAACGACGATTAAAGCCATCGCTCTTGAAAAAATACAATCACTGGCACGCGTCGTGTGTCCGGCTGACTTGTCGCAATGGCCACTTGCGGTGAGATATCCTCAAGCGTGGCGTCGATTCTTGCCCTGCTCCAGGATGCCATATCAATGGGTACGTAGCAAGCGCCAACCCTGAGAACGCCCAAGATAGCGGGAAGAAGCTCCAGCGACATCTGGGAAAGGATGGGAATCTTGTCGCCGGATCCAACACCTACTGATAGAGCTTTGCTGACATGGAGTGATGCATCTCGTAGGCCGGCGAAAGTAAGTCTTTGCCCGTTCCACTTGACTATAGTAGCCTCTGGTGTACTTATCGCCCAGGCGTCGAAGAGGTCGACGATGGTTATTTCCAGGTGGTCGATCACCGTTATGAAGCCTCTTTGTCTTCTCCTAATACTAGCCAATACTACCGGCAGTGGTTCTTAGAAGAAAGGCACTACTTCTATTACTATACTATCTTCTATTGCTATACTATATCGAAAAAAAGCTATATTCAGCCCAGCTGGAGGAGATGGCCCCGGAAAGTATAGTGATCCATCAAGACTACTTGGAGCGATGTATTTATTGCTTAGTACGCGTCACTAAGCACAGCGAGGAATGGATAGTAAGCATCACGGCTGCGCAAATCATAGCAAAGTTAGAGTGGAGCGTAAGCAGGAATCTTCCTCTTCCTAATACTATCCCCCCTGAATAAATCGTAATTCTCCACTCTGGTCACGCTTTGGCTAACCAAGATTTTGGCAAATAGAATTATATTGAATCGTAGAAAAGTGGTGAATCCAAGGTATAGCCACAAAGTTGAGAATTACGATTTATTCAAGGGGGGGATAGTATTTAAATAGCCGCTACCAGAATAGTTAACTTGTAACGAATACATTTATCGTTTCGCCTGAAACCCTCAAAATGAAGTTCCTCATCAGCACGAACGTGCAAAAATTCCGTTCTGTGCTCGGGGATGACTCTTCGCAAGTTTGTTTCTGCGAACACAATTCCGGACTCGCCCCGCAAATTAACAGCCTCGATATGATAGATGTCTGGATATTCGAGGGTGACGAAGTCACTGAGGAGCTAATGGATCAGTGGTTAGACCGGAATCGGAACTCACCAAAAACGCTACTAGTATATAACGCCAAGCTTATACCTAATCTTGAGAACCTCTCCAGGGGCCGTGTGGCTGAGATCCAAGCAATATCCAAGCAAGAGCAATGCGAGTCGTTATGGGTGGTGTCGACTCTCCGAGCGGGAGAGATGCTTTGCGCTCGCGGTTATGCCCACGGCGCAGTTCATCCCAAGGAAGTCATCCTTGACCACCGCACCAAAAAGACGGTCTTAATTGTTAGAGCGGGAATCATGAATCTTGTGGCGGCAGAGTTTCTCGCTATCCGCGAGTTTCAAGTGCGAATTGTCGACGCCAACCCAGATCCCCGTACTTGCAAGGACTGGACTCGCCTAGGTGCCACACACGGAGGCGGCGATGCTCGTATGTTCACCTTCACCGAAGCGGATAGCTACAATGAGAGAGGTAGCGACATCTATCGTGATATGCGGCATGTTTTTCGCAAGACTACTCTTAAAGGCGGCTAGAGTGTGAAATCACCCTTGAGTTTCAGCGCTGCTGAGATTGCTTGGGTCAATACTTTTGAGCAACTTCCAACTTGGTTGGCGCAGGCTATGAAAGAAGATGTTTACTATGTCAACCGGGAAGCTAGAGAGCTCTGGGCTGAATACAGGGACCGCGCTCCGGAGCTCTTCGAAGGGGTTTCGCTTCACACCGACATTCTACGCTTATATGCCGAAGAAGTCGCTCTGACTGCGGCTTATAAGCTGAACCGAGACCTTGGGACGGTCGTTGACGAGTTTTCCCAACCAGAGCTTCTGAGAGAATATACCGGGTTTTATGCGGCTGCCAAATCAAATAACCTCGCTGGTGGACTCACCGTACAAGGATTTACACTCGGTATTCACTCGTTCGTGAACAATTTAATCGATCGAATCATTAAGCTCGATGGAGAGTTCACCTGGAACTGCTGCGTGCAGCGAATTCGACGTAACGCTTCTGGTGAGGTGACTTTGCTGGAATCTCAGCTAGGGGCTCTCCAAGCGGATAATTTCGTGATAAGTACAGGGGTTACGCGAAATGGACTGCTTGACGGAACGGCCTCGGAGAACCTTGTGCACGGCGTGTTGGGCGTGTGGGTACAGATTCCCAACTTGGATCCGATGTTAAGAAAATCCACCAAAATCCATCGCCGCGGTTGTCTTGTCGAAGACATTAATGTTACTGTATCGAGAGATGTTAAAACGGGCGAAGAGATTCTCATCTTCGGGGGTGGATACGGGTACGTTGGGTTGGATTGCCCGTCACCGGAGTCTTCAGAATTGCAAGCACTTTTCAAGGAGCTCGAGGAAGTGGCACACACATACTTCCCTGCGGGATATAGGTGCGCGAAGGAGCGAGGTACACTGTGGCCGGATGGAGAACGGAAATTTTACATTCGGCCGTTGACTTGTACAGGTTTGAGTATCTTTGAAGATATTTCCACTGTAAGTGGTGGGCATCTCATCATAACTGGCGGAAACAACACAGGAGGATTTGCCCAAGCCCCAGCCATTGCAAGAACGATATGTCGCGCTATGGTTGGTGAGCACGACCCAATTCATGTTCTCTTTAATCCCTATTGCAGCAAACTTGTCGCTTAAATGCAGTACTAGAAACATGTTTTTAAGATCTACATTGATAGGCTAGAATCTTTCGATTTATAAGCAGTCTTTTGAAATCATTCTCTTAGCACACAATTCCGGAAGAAGCTTTTGGTATACTGTATGTAGCTTTTCAATGATCGGCAAGTTTATTCACTGTACGGAGGTACATGGGGAAAGTATTGCTCCCTACCAAGTCAGTGCTAGATTATGCGCGCTATTTATCCTAGAAATATAGGTTGTTATTGGCCATTTTTGGTTATTTACGCTCCAAAAGTACTCACAGACGTCGCTAGGTACAATACTTTCCACATGTACCTCCGTAGAAGTGTAATTTCGTTCTGCGGGTGAGAGTGCTTCGGAAATGACGCAAGACGGCTAAGTTGCTACCTAGACCTCGCTACCCGTTAATTGTCCGCCTCTCCCATTTTTATAATTCGTGGGTAACACAACATACTTCACCTAAACAAGCCTATTAAGAAAGCTAACAGGATTCTACTAAGTAAGTGTACTGAGCCTACTATCGGGACCCCGAAATGAACCTATTTTTTTTTGGTGGTGATTAGGCTTTTACAGGCGAGGAAAATAGTGTTTATTTGGGGGGGGAAGGGATAGTATAGCGGAGAAACGGCAGACGTCCGATCTACGGCCTACTTCCTAAACTATGCAGTACGAAGACCTTATGAGGCCTGACGAAGATTGGGTAAATTCGACCGATGAATCGCTATGACTTCAGATGGTACTGACACGATATGAGAGGGAACTAGGAGACCCCTCGGAGCGAACAAGATCGAACAATTAAAGAAACAGATTAGAACGTACGAGGAGTTACGCCTACACATTGCACAAGACGAAGATAGCACATATCAACAGAGCAGCAGCCCGTCAATACTGCCGTCTAACAAGCGGGGCGTTGGAGGCTGGTGCCCTCCACAGCAAGCTACTCCGCTAGTAGCACCAAGCGAGGAACGGTATCATATGTCATTTCCAAACGACTCTCAGTTCAGCCGCGTGCAACAGCAAGCTCCAATAGAGCAGCAATCAGCAAATAGCCTGAGACCAGCTATACGGCAGCGGATGGAATATTGGGCACCAACTAATAGCCAAAGGACTACTACAGAACCCCTAACACTTGCACCAAGTCTCCCAATGGAAGTTGGAATTAAGTCCGATAGTATACTGCCGCTAAGTTCAGCCGATCTTTCTGTAACGTACTAGGATTTTGCTTTTGACATGGCTGAATCGGTCAATAAAAGCCGACAATCGACGTCATTGCTACATATGGCGGTTGCGGGGAATCATATAGATACCATCAAAGTGTTGCTGTAGGACGAAAGGGTCAAGATTGATGATAAAGACAGTGACGGCTTCACACCTTTGCAGCGGGCCGTTATACACGGCAGATCGGAAATTGTTAAGTTACTACTTGAGTATACGAAGCGCAGGCTGTAATACTTATTAGCGCCCGTGTTTTTGGCCACCCACGCTGCTTTAAAATCACTTAAATATTAATTCTTGAAGCTATTGCCAAATCTACCACTTTGTATATATTCCGTGAGCGTCAATCACGTCTATATAGCGCTGGTGCATTGTACGAATCATATCGCTGACTTCTGCGTCTTTGATACTATTCCAAGCTTCTAAAACAGCTGTCCTGAGCCTTGTATAGCTTTTGTGGACCGCAGGATCAATTTGACTGAGGAGATCCTTCATTCTCTTCCACAAAGTCTCAATAGGAGACAAATCTGGAGAGAATGCTGGTCAAAAGATCAGCTTTATCCCTCTATCAGCCAGATATTGGACTGCTGCTGTGTGTCCTGCCCTCCGTCTTGCTGAAATTTCAGCCCTGGGTGATTAAAGATATACTTCCAAACAACTGGAAGTGTATGCTCAGTATATGTAGCCTTGGTGACGGTCTTCCACTCCTTCTCCCAGAATAACCCTTCTCCCTTGCCGTACTTCCCTGATATACAGCCCCAAAACATCCAGCCAATCTTCCTCTGCCATTTGTGACGTATACAATCGTGAAGGAAGAGCTCTGGCGGGCTAATCTTCCGTGTACAGTTTTTACGTCTAGAATAAGGGCCTGGATGACACCAACTCTCGTCACTCCAGCAGATGGTATCCCACTGTGCGTCAGTCCATGCCACGTCAGCCAACCGGGCATAGCTGCGAAATCGCGGCTGACGAGAAGACTCTTAGACATTGCTTACTAGATTACAGTCAGCCACATAAACAGAAGGATTGGAGCATTAAAAAATAGAAGAGAAGAAGTTATTGGAAAATATAAAAACATTCGCCTCACCATTCCTAATTCAAACTTTAGTTTCAGTGACATTACATGATCTCAAGATTCATGAAATCAGATGGCTTCAGAACTTGTACTTTTGACCGGGGCGACAGGACTCATAGGCTTCCGCGTTCTAGTCTTCTGTCTGCGCAAAGGCTATCGAGTCCGGGTTACCTTACGGGCTCTTGCTAAGAAAGCACAGATCCTTAGCACTCCGTCGGTCCGGGATCTTGGCACGGAGACCAATCTAACTTTTGTGGAAATTCCAGATATTTCCATCCCGGCGGCATTTGATGAGGCGCTCTAGGATGTGGACTATGTAATCCATGTTGCCGCCCCCATCGCTTCGGCAAATCCATCATCGATCGGCGTAGACGTAGTAACACCTTACTTTAAGCCTACAACAGATGCGGCGCTACACTTGCTCTCCTCGGCGAAAGCACATCACACGGTCAAACGCATCATTCTTACAAATTCGCTTGCCGCCCTCATCGACTATGTCACAGACACGGATGAAACTATCCACACAGAGTCGACAAGAGCCACGAACATCTGACAGCCCCTATACCGTTCTCCCTTTGAAGCTTATACTGCCGCCAAAGTAAGCACACTGAACTTGACTAAACAATAGGCTAAGTCAGAAAAGCCCGCATTTGATCTAGTGCACATAGCACCGGAACACGTGTTCGGCCCGAACGAGCTTGTTACCGACCCGGAGGAACTATTGCAGACAGGGACAAATCGAATAATTCTTGTGCCCGTCACCGGAAAAGCATACATCATGGAGCTAGGAGTAACTGTGTACCTTGACGTTGTGGCTGAGGTGTACGTTCGTGCTTTAAACCCATCGAACCCTGGTAATCGACTCTATATCTTGAGCTCGGGAGGAGTAGTAGGAACCAAGCTTGATGACTACTTCGAGATTATAGTGTACAACTTCCCGGAGTACATTGGTAGTACGTTACTCAATAATGGGAGTCTACCTTCGTCTATTTTCAAGGTGGATGCGAGCGAGTCGGCGCGAATTCTAGGGATTGACTTTATCCCGTATGAGCAGTAGGTCCGGGATGCGGTCGGCTATTATCTCGAGTGTGTTCAACGGCAACCTAGCTCGACAACTTCAGACTAGATAGATAGTATACAATAGACTTGACCTAGTGAATTGTATCCCCGTGCTCCCGTTATGCGATATTGGAAGACTGACCAGCACGTGAGGTCTCTAATGAATTTGTTTACTTCATCTAGTGGGTCCGTAACTGAGATGACATAGAGCCAAAAACGTGATTTACAAGACGCTATGGCTTGTGGGCACTAGCATGATGTGCAAAATCTGAGATTTTAAGTTATTAAGGTATATCTTTTCAAGGCGAAATTCAATAGGATATATTACAATCTATAATAAGTTACTCTAACAACGGTGCTATAAACCGCTGCCGACCGACATCGTCTTTCTCCAGAGAATTCTCTCTAGTTGGCACCGAGAGTAGCGCTACCAAACCCGAAAAGGCAGCCAATACCACCTAGACAGTCTAGAAAGCATCCTTATACGCCCCCGTCACGATATACATAATATCCTCTGACACGTGAATCTCCCTCAGTCGTAGTATAAAACCCACAGCTTGGCTTGCATCTTCCAGTACTGCAAGTTGCTCAAGTAGGTCTTTGAGCGAGGAGAGACCTTTTTGGAACATCGAGTTGAAGATAGTCGAACAGATAGCCAAGCCCAGCACGGAGCCTACGAAACGCGCAGTGACAAGAATCACGGCGGCAAGTCCCTCGTCATCGACCCTTCTCACACTCGACAGGACTGTTATCATGGTTGCCATTAGAGCCGTGCCAAGACCAGCACCAAGGATAGCTTGGAAGGCATAAGCGTGAGCTCTACTAGTATCGGCGCCTATAGTGTAGTTCAGGTCCAGGAATATCGTTGTAAGGCTCCAGCCTGCCCACAACGCAATGCGATACTTTCGACTCCAATCTATTAGCATCGACACAAGATTCTCATTGCCACGATTAGGCAGTAGAGTGGTAGAATCGACTTAGCGGCTTCGATAGGAGTTTCGACGCATACCACCTAGAAGAACAGTGGGAGATAAAGGAGTATAGGGTTCAGCAATGAGCTGTAGAGGAGTCCAGACACAGTCCCTGTGATAATGGAGACGTTGTCAAAGATTTGATACGGAATCATGGGTACTACCGCCCTCTTCTCAATAAACCTAAACGGAACGAGGAGCAATAGTCTAACAACGAGCGGAACAAGACTCTGCCAAGATCCCCAAGCATACAGCGTATTAACCTAGCTCAGCGGCAGCGCTATAGTAGTACCAATGACTGTGAAGAGGGCAAATCCAGACTAGTCAAGCTTTCTCATCTTGTCTTTGATGTCACCCTCGATAGGCGCTAAGTGAAGAAAGAAGAATACCAATATACCAGTAATACCTCCTGTGATCAGATTGATCCAGCCAAGCCACAGCTACCCAACCTACTCGGCAAATATACATCCGATGAACGGCCCGCTTATAGCTCCCACCGTATTTACACTAGACATAACTCCTAGCCAGCGCAGTCGCTCCTTTAGGGTTGTGATATCGCAGAGGATAATAGTCTATAAGATTCTAGCCCATCAGCATTAAGACCTTTAATCAGCCGGCCAGCGACAATAATGTTTATATCTGTTGCGGTAGCAAAGATAATACATCCGATACCGAAGAGGATAATGGAGGTATAGAGAACATATTTGTAGCCCACCACGTCCGAGATACTGGCATAGATAGGCTGAGTGACCGCAATGCCGAGGATGAAGGCTAAGCTGGCCCAAAATGATTGGAAGATTATTCTATGTAGCTGGTCAGCAATGACCTGCGCGATTTCGTAGTCAGTCAGCCGTGGCCGTCGCTAATGCTATACCGCTTAGTGAGAGACTTACAGGTAAAGCCAAAGACAGAGCTGTTACATCCCAGGATACAATTACACTGATCATCGCTAGTATAAGTATTGATAAGTAGAAGGAATAATACTTTCTTTCCCGCGGCTTCATGACACCGTCTTCCCGTATTATAATTACATCCAGCTCCGCCTACGACGCAGGACGGTCATTGCGGCTCACGACTTTTTCCATCCTAGAGTCTAGTCTCGCAGAAATCAAAGACTATGATTCAGAAGTAAAGCTTGGGGGGGGAGGGGGTTCATCGAAAGCGCTAAATAGAGAGGAGGGAATTCAGCAGTTAGAAGTAAGCAGCATCTCTCACTAATGTATATCGCGACTCGGATGTTCCCGCTACTCTACTCTTAACGTGGCGTTGCAAATTGGCATAGGCTTGTACATGCCTGTTACAAATGGACGCCTCCCTTAGTCGGCCCCGCTATTATGCCGGGCCGTGCCTAGTCTGCTTACTGTTTGTGTGGTTGCATTTTGATGTACTTACTACGCTGGATGCATGCCAAGGACATTAAGATCTCAAGGATCACAATTACTATTCACCTTACGTACGCACGGCGCCTAGTAAGGCCAACCTCGTCCTGAAAGCATCTTCGGCTCCATTCCGATACCATGGTTAATCTACAGTACCATATAGTTAGTATAATCTCGATATAGTAAAGCCAAATCAATGCCAGTCGATTACTTAGACCCTTGGCATACCAATACCCCTAGCCTTACTCATGAAGCAGGGGTTTCCGGGGTCCACCGGCTCTCCACAACTTCACGATACGCTTCTGTAACAGTATACATACTCGAGGCTCGAAAACTCACCATTAGTATAAGCTTTTGCCATCAGCCAAACTACAAATCCGGACACTGCTCAGAGATAGTAGTATATACTGTACATCATCTTTACCTGTACTACGGGACAATATATAGCAATCTTCTCTTTTATCAGCCGTATATATGGATGATTACAACATTGAGAATCATATAAGTTTCTCACTTATACACCCAAGAACAGCCGATAATTACAGGTCAATAGGGTAGACAGCATTATCCATTCCCATTCATAGTAGGCTATTACTTCCGCTTGAGAGATTCAGACCATTATAAACGGTCACTCCAACGGGACCGATGGGTCTTCAAATCACTTTGGCCAAGACGATGTGACCCAATCAAACAGGGTCAATATCCTCTACACAAATGGTCACAGTGTGATCAACGGCTCGAACGGGGCAAACGGTCATATTGACACCAACACTCACAAAGAGGGTATCGACACGCCCCCAAATATACAAAGGCCCTTCCAGTCTGTTGCCATCTGCGGTATAGTATGTCGACTACCCGGAGGCGTCCACTCACCCTCGGAACTATGGTCCTTTCTCTACGCCGGCCGGGACGCTCACAGGCCTGTGCCGTCCTCCCGCTACAATATCTCCGCCTTCCATTCACCGGGCAAGAAGCCCGGCAGCATCATTGCTCAGCAGGGGTACTTTCTCGATTCTACCAATGACCTAGCCGTGCTGGATACGTCGTTCTTCCCTATACCCCGTAGCGAAGTTGAGACCCTTGACCCCCAGTAGCGCTTGCTTCTCGAGGTCGCCAGTAAGGCCCTCGATGATTCCAGCGAGACGGGCTAGAAGGGTTCCAATATCGGTGTATACATTAGCAGCTACGGCCAGGACTGGTACAATGTCTCGGTCCGTGATACACAGGCCCATGGCATCTACCAAGTCCTTGGCCTACACAACTTCATGGTCTCCAATCGCCTCTCCCACGAGCTCGACTTGCACGGCCCCAGTGTGACGGTGCGGACAGCTTGCTCTGCTCCTCTCATCGGCGTCAATGAGGTATGCATGGCCATTGCGCGCGGCGACTATACATCCGCCATCGTTGGCGGTAGTAATATCATCATGGCCCTGGCCATGACCGCCGGAAACTCGGAGCAAGGCGTTCTCAGCCTCGATGGCTCATGCAATACCTTTTCAGCCAACGTAAATGGCTACGTATGCAGCGAGGGTATCATCGCTATCTACCTCAAGCCCTTGGCGGTCGTGATTCGGGATGGCAACCCTGTCCATGTAGTCGTTACCGGCTCGGTAGCCAACCACAACGGCTATACATCAATAGTTTCACAACCCAGCGCTCAGGTACAAGAAGCGCTGATCAGGCAAGTATACCGGAATACTGGCATCACCGACATTGCTAGAACAGGCTTCTTCCAGTACTACGGCATGGGGACAAGAACTGGTGACCCCATTGAAATGGCGGCCGTGTCTGCCTGCTTCGGCAAAGCCGGTGTACACATTGGCTCAGTTAAGGCAAATCTCGGCCACGCAGAGGGCGCGGCTAGCCTTGTGGGCATTCTTACGGCCGTCCTTGCTTTAGAGAACCACACGATTCCCCCGAACATCAAATCCCTTCCACGTAACTCTGCAATCCTATTCGAGGATACGAATCTCATCGTTCCTACTGAACCAACACCATGGCCTGAAGATCGTGACGAGCGCGTAGCGTTAGTAGCTTCGGTCTTGGTGGTTCCAATGCCTACGCTATCATCGAGTCAACAGCCAGTTTCAATACGACACGCAAGTTCGAGACCAGTAGAGCAGCGTCAAATACACCACATCTATTGCTCTTCTCTGCTAATATCCCAGTATCTCTCAAGGCCATGGGCGAGAAGTCGAGGTATTCCTTGACAAAAACCCAGATCTACTGTCAGATGTAGTATACACCCTCGCTAATAAGCGAGAGTATCTGCCGTATCGTACATTTGCCGTCTACACGAGTAACAAGATCACGCTGGCCGTTCCCGCTCCCTCCACCAAAGTTCAACAAAACCAGGAAACTTCCCTGGTGATGGTCTTCACCAGCCAGGGCGTACAATGGGTACGTATGGGCTACGAGCTCCTCCGTTCCAAGACCAATCCAGTCTTTAGCAACACGATTGCATCCCTCGACAAGATACTCCAAGAGCTAGGCCCGCTTACTCCGTCATGGACCATTGACGAAGAGCTCTGTAAACCTGCACTGAAGAGTTGTGTTGAAGAAGCCGAGTTCTCTCAGCCTTTATGCACAGCCCTGTAGATCACCTTGGTAGACACTTACGCTTCGATTGGGATCCGCCCGGCCGCAGTACTTGGCCACTCCAGCGGCGAGATTGCTACCGTATACACCGTTGGCGGCCTCAGCGCCCGCGAGGCTATCATTGTGGCTTTCCTGCGTAGGCTAGTAACCACGCGGCAGAGTCGCAAGGGTGCCATGGGAGCTTTGGGTATGAGTTTAGGAGGCTGCCAAGAAGTATCTCGTCCCTGGCGTAGTGCTCGCCTATGACAACACGCCAAATAGTGTAATAATATCAGGAGATGCAGGCCCAGTAGAAGAAATAGTCAAGAGCATCAAGCAGTCGGGCTCTGGAGTCCTAGCCACCATGCTCAAAGTTGAGAAAGCTTATTACTCGCCACATATAGCAGAAATCGGGGCTGAATACTATGCGAGCATGACCGACGCCGGCATCGTGGGCAACACGCACACTCTTCCATTCTTCTCAAGTGTTTCAGGCGAGTTCCTCGCCCCTGCCGCGAGGAGTAGATTTAGACCCAAATACTAGCAGACCAACCTGGAATTCCCTGTGTTGTTCATATCAGCCGTAAGCTCCGCTATTGAACAGTACGTTGGCCCCTCCAAGCAGGTTTTCCTTGAAGTTGGTCCCTATGCAGCCCTGGCCGGACCCCTTCGTTAGATTCTCACCCAATACTCCAGTAGTACATCATACATTTCAACTTTGGCCCGATGAACTAACAGTGCCGAAAACTGGCTTTCCGCTCTTGGCCAACTCTTTGCCCAGCATGTATCCTTTAATCTTCAGGCGTTGATGCCGGCTGGCAACGCCCTCTCAGATCTGCCCCCTTACCCATGGGATCATCATCGCAGTCATTGGAGCGAAATCCCGCATCGCTTATGAGTGGCGCATGCGCAAACACCCACACCATGACCTTTTGGGTGCAAAGGTCCCTGACACCACAGACCTCGAGCCGGTGTGGCGGAACTTGCTGTATATTGAGAATGCTCCATGGATACGTGACCATACGATCAACGCGGATGTTATCTCCCCCTTCGCTGGGTACATCGCCATGGCGGCTGAGGCTATCCGTTAGATCACTGGCGTCGAAGAAGCGGTTGAGTTTCGAAATGTTGCCGTGCGCAACGCCTTAGTTATCAACGAGAGTTCGCTCAAAGAGCTTGTGACCACTTTCTATCGGCTCCGTCTAATAGATTCACTAGATAGCGAATGGTGGGAGTTCCGCATCGCATTACACAACGGACACACCTAGACCAAACACTGTTCTGGCGAGATTTAGGCTCGGGACGAAAAAGACGCCATGCGTAATCGCGTTGCTGCGCAGGAGGATCTGCCGCGTAAAGCTTCTAGCAAGCGTTGGTACGATACCATGCGCCGTGAGGGCCTCGACTATGGCTACCATTTTGAGAGTCTCCAAGACATCACGACGACAACGACCGGCGTACGAGGTGCTCGCGCACAAGTCCGCAACAATTGGCATGGAGACGAGCAATTCTACCACCTTCACCCTGTCATATTAGATTCCTACTTCCAACTTCTCAGTATTGCCGCTCGGTACGGACTCACGTATGACTACCATCAAGTCATTCTCGCTAGCGTGGGTTCGTTAATCCTTCGCCACTGCACTGTCAACAATCTAGTAGTGTCAGCGATAGCTAAGCCCGTCGGCAGCGGGGTCTGTGGAACAGGCACGGTTGCAGCTAGCGACGAACCCATCATCGAGCTCCCGAATATTCGTCTGGCATCCTTTACAAAGGGTGATGTAGAAGAACGCGCGCCCATTACCGCGCGGAGTGAGTGGGTACCACATATTGAGACTGAAGCTCTTAACACTCTCGTGAAGACGACGCGAGAGAATCAAGCCTACGCCGCAACGTTGGATGAGCTTGTCAGCCTCTCGGAGATCGACTGCCGGTCTAGATGTCATTCCAGAACTTCGCCGATACAAGACATGGCTTGATGAGACCCCGTCGTGCTCAGAAGAATTGGACGATGCCACGTTAAACGCTCGTATCGAATCTCTCGCAACATCTCTGGCGTCAACATCCGTTGCCCACATTGCCAAAGCCATCACTATAGTCACAGACAATGCACCTGCTATGCTTTCCGGTCGAAAGAAGGCTTTCGAAGTCTTAGATACAGAAGACACCCTCGGGAAATTCAATCGCTTCTTAGAGGAATTCGATGGATCTGCATTCTTCAACTGTCTTGGCCACAACAAGCCCAACCTTCGAGTTCTGGAGCTGGGCGCAGGCATTGGCTCGGCCACAGCTGGCATTGTTAAGGATCTGGCACGCCCTGACGGCCAGGTGCTTTTCTCGCACTACATAGTGTCCGATCCATCTCTAGGCATGGTCGAAGCCCTCAAGACGTGCTTCCAAGGCCTCCCCAACATGAGTTTTGAAGCATTCGACATCGGGATTGATGCCGAGCTCCAGGGCTTTAATGAGAGAGACTTCGATCTTATCATTGCAGCAGGAGTTCTTCACAGTACGCCCAAGCTTTCAGAGTCCCTCGTCCGGGTTCGTCAGCTTCTCGCCCCATCAGGAAGGCTTCTGCTGCAGTCCTTACGGCCCGGTCTGTCGTCGTCCAAATATGTCCTTGGATTTCTCCCCAATTGGGAGATTGGCGTCGATGGCGGCAGAGCTGGTGAGCCGTATGTCGATGTGAAGAGTTGGCAAGAGAGGTTGGCGATGGCAGATTTAGAGACCACTGGCGAGCCTGCGTTCGATTCTGACGAGTCAAGTCATATAAGCCACGTTATCGTAGCGAGACCCCGGCGCGACCACCTTCCAGCGAAGAAGGTCACTATTCTTTCCGAGTTTTCAGCTGGATCCTCCAGGTCTCATCCCATCACTGAAGAATTGCTCGCGCGCGGGTACGAAATTTTTTATTGCAGCCTCGCAGGTATTCCTCCGCCCACTCAAGACATAATCGCCCTCCTCGATGGGCAAACATCGTTCCTGGAACAGCTAGATACCACCAGACTTGAGCAGCTGAGAATTCTCATGGACAACATCGCTGATTCGGGCATTCTGTGGATAACCCAGCCTTCTCAGAGTCAATGCGCAGACCCAAGCTTCGCCCAGACCCATGGCCTGGCTCGGTGTATTCGCTCAGAGCTAGGCATTGCTTTTGCAACTTGTGAGGTAGATGACATGGAGAGCCTGCGAGGATGTCGAGCGCCTAACCCTAACCCGTGTTTCTTCCCAGTCTCCTCTGCAAGCGAGGTTGCAGTCGTTGAGACGACCAAGGATGCGCGCTTGACTATCGGTCAGCCAGGACGTCTTGACACCCTTCACTGGGGAGGTGAGACTGTAAATGCACCCCAAGGGGATGAGGTGCAAGTAGAGATCCACGCCGCGGGTTTGAACTTCCGCGTAAGTGATTCGTCAACTATTGTTCTGAAGAGATGACTATATTAATGACGTTTGTAGGATGTTCTGGTGGCAATGGGAATCATCGAGTTGTCCCCTCCTACCTTTGGCTACGAGGCTACGGGAATCGTGCGTCGCGTCGGGCCGAAGGCAGGAAAGCTCAGTGTTGGAAACAGAGTTGTCCTCACAGGATTCGATGTCTTTGCGTCGACCGTTACGACCACCGAAAAGCTGTGTGAGAGGGTCCCAGATAAACTCGACTTCACTAGCGGAGCTTCCATGCTGCTAGTCTTTGCTACGGCCATCTATTCGCTCATCAACGTCGGTGGGCTTGAAAAAGGCCAGGTAGGTGAAACTTCTCTCTAAGGAACGCGGTAATGCTGATGCTGCTTGCAGTCTGTTCTCATTCATAGCGGCTGTGGTGGCGTGGGCCTAGCTGCAATCCAACTGGCCCGCATGATTGGCGCCGAAGTCTATACAACGGTCAGCAGTGAGAAAAAGATCGAATTCCTTGTACGAGAGTTTGGCATCTCAAAAGATCACATTTTCAACTCGCGGAGCGTGAGCTTCGAAGAAGACTTGCTAAGGGAAACCAACGGTAGGGGGGTTGACCTGGCGCTCAACTCGCTCTCGGGTGAGTTGCTACATGCAACTTGGCGCTGCATTGCCAAATGGGGTACTTTAGTAGAGATTAGTAAGCGTGACATTCTTGGCGCTAGCAAGCTGAACATGGAGGTGTTCCTTGCCAATCGTAGCTATCGATGTATAGACATTGACGAGATATACAAGGAGAGGCCCGAGATGATCAGCCGCTGAGTTTTAGTCGTTGCTCACATGATGAATCAGGCTAACGTGGCAGCAAGCTTACTTTGATCAATGATGGACTTCTTCCGCGATGGGTATATTCAAGCCATCTCGATCGACAAGATCTTCCTTGGCTCCAAGATGCAAGAAGCATTCCAGCACATGCAGCAGGGCAGCCACATTTGCAAAATTGTGCTCGAATTCCGCGAACTGACATCTGGGGAACTTCAGCTTGGACAGATTCAGCCTGCGAGTACGTCTACTACAGCCGTGCTTGATAGCTCAGCTTCGTATCTGCTCGTGGGCGGTCTTGGTGGTTTGGGCCGTTCCGTAGCGGTGTGCATGGTCCAGCACGGAGCCCGAAACCTCACATTCCTCTCCCGCAGCGCTGGAACAACCGATAGAGACAAGCTCTTTGTCGAAGAGGTCCATAGCATGGGCTGTGAGGTGCATCTAGTACGCGGAAGTGTCACTAAAGTGGCAGACGTGACCCGCGCTGTTGCGGAGTCGCCTCGCCCACTCAAGGGAATACTCCAGATGACAATAGTGCTTCATGACCAAGCCTGGCCGAAGATGACAATTGACGAGTGGAACGGAGCAACGGCGCCCAAGGTGAGGGGAACATGGAATCTGCACAACGAGACGCAGTCGCTGAATCTCGACTTCTTCATCTTGTTCAGCTCACTCTCCGGCATCGTGGGTCAGCCCGGACAGGCCAACTATGCCAGCGCAAACACTTTCCTCGACGCATTCGTCAAGTTCCAGACAAGCAAAGGGCTACCTTGTACGTCGCTCAACATTGAAGCCGTGGAGGGCGCAGGCTACCTTGTCGAGGACGATGAGCTGCTCAAGAAGATGAAGGGAACAGGTTGGCGGGCGGTGCAGGAGTCGGAGCTACTGGAGGTGTTGGGGACCGTCATGCGACGATCGCTTTCGGCACCAGCTCAAATTGGGGCTCAACTTCAAGAGCCGATCAAGGAGGATGATGCGCCAAAGTTGAACCTCGTCAACCCAAACTCCACAGAAAATGCCTAATACAAGCTATATTCAAGGCCGTCTAATAGTCGATTTCCTTCGGCTTCTTCTCCTCCTCCCCCTCCTCTTCTACACTAAAATACATTCGTATCTTTACCCTTCGCTTTACCACCACCTCGGGCCCTATCTCCATCGCCATCTCGCCACCTCTATGCACTCTTACAGGAGGGCTTTGTTAACTTTACCTATATCCCGCCGACATCCTCGCCCTATTAAAAGAGAGTCCCCGCTACTTAGCGCCAAAAGATAGTAGTATAGTTATATAGAAATACTACGATTTTATAAAGTTTGTTTTCTAATTTAGGTAAAGTAGGACGTTGTGTAGTATTTGCTAAGATTCTAGGAGTATCACCTACTAGTGTAGGTAGAATTAACATCTATCTCTCTAATCAATCTAGAGTATATATATATATCCCTCTCCCGCTCCCAATCCTAATCCCTCTTTCAATCCTAAGTCTTAGCTCTCCTAACATAGTACAACAATTAACATTAAATCTAACAACAGCTCATTTTCCGACAGTACAACCCACGTACATTCTACAACGCCTGCGTCTTCCGCTAGAAAACCACCAATCAGGAAGACATCCTCTTAGAGTTATACACTAGAATGGTATAAAGGTTAACAAGCAGATCTCAATCAAAGTGTGTGTATATATACAACGCTATTGAAACAGTTGAGCGCTAATCCACTAGAGTATCGGGACTTAAAGACGGTTGATAAGGCGGAGGATGTTAATAATGTTGTTTTATAGAAGGTTAAGAGGAAGAGGAAGGAGTTGATTTAGGGAGGGTGCTTTGCTAGAGGCGGGACGGGGGTGTGGTGAGGAAGTAGATGGTAAGGAGGTAAATGATAGGGAGAGAGAACTTTAAGTAGATAATAATAAAGGAAGTTCTCTCTCTCCCCCTCTTAATTTATAAACTACTTACAAGTCCTTAGCTTGATAGTAAACCTCTGTCCAATATAGAACTACTAGGAGAGCTTAAGAGTGATATAGAAATTTCGTTATCTTCTCCTAACCATAATATAGTTACTTTTTTTTCTTTCTTTCTTTCTTTCTTTTTTTTAAGAAACAAGAAAAACTATTTTCTAAAGTAAATTCTAAGACCATAAAATCTTATACATTAAAAACCACTTAGTAGATTCAAAAGAGAACAAGAAGAAAAAGGTATACTATACATATAGATAGCTTTCGTGCATGGCGCTACCTTACTAACTTCAATTAACCCCTATACACACCTAAATTAGTGTATGCACTAATGTGTATACGAAGGTATATAGGGACGGTGGTGCCTCGCAGGTAGACGCTGCGTGTTTGTCTTTTTGCAGGCAAAGAAAATGTCGACACTAGTGCTAGTAATAACGGCCAGCTATGAATTCCAGAGAGGAGTACTAGGAAGACTCGTCTACGCAGCTTGTTAACTGTAGGCGTGTGCTGTAGGAAGTTGCACAAGATGGTGCTATCAGAGTGGAAGATATACTTAACGCTAGGCAGGTTTGTGAGTGATATGGACAGCTTTCGCCAGGTGATGCGAGAGACAGGAGCTGTGATTGCAGGTGGTTTGGTGTGCTAGTTTTTGGCGCGGGAGTGTTGGCCGGACTCGGATATGGACATCTATGTGAATGATGAGCTGATGAGGGGTAGCTGGGTAGGGGAGTACTTGATTGTCTTTGAGGAATATGAGCCGGTCGAGACGGGAGACGAGTACCAGCAGCGGCTGCAGAGGAAGGCCGATAGGCGGCGGGTTGAGGTGGTGTAGACGGTGCTCTCGCTGGTGAGGTCGGTGCTGGAGGCCTTTTATAGCACGGCGACGATACAGGTGCTGGGGCCGGACGGTGTATGTAGTCTGTTTCCACAGGCGACCTTTTTGGAGCGGTGGAATTGCATTATGGTATAGCACGGAAGTGCGGCTGAGGAGAGAGGTATGGAGAAGTACGAGGGACGAAGTTTCAAGTCGGAGCCGGTGAAGGCGGATGCAGAGTTTGTGGCGGCGCAACGTGTGGGAGACAGGTATTGCTGGATGATGCAGCTGAGTGGTGAGAAGGAGAAAGCCTAGGAGGGAGAGCGGTTCGCGCTAGGACGTCGGTGGTGTTGCTGCGCGTCTTTGGCTAGGGAGGGCGAAGACAGGATTGGAAGCAAGCAAAAAAGGGAGAAGAAAGCGCAAGTCAGTGCCACAATAATAAAGCATCATACTCATCACTATACGCTTTGAGATCAAATATCTCATCTCATACGCTATATGAAATAGCGGAGCCGCGCGAGCGGTGGGTTATAAAAACCAACGGAATAGGAGAGCTTTAGGGGGCTGTATAGGAGTTAGGAGATTATTTACAAGAGTTAAGATATTAGTAGACAAGGCCGTAGGTAAGACTAGTAGTAGCGACTCAGAAGATAGGGATAGTAATAACGCGGTCGATAAGGGAGCTAGAGATAAGAGTGGCCAGCAGGTGACTGAGAAAGCCTATATATTACGTGCTTACAATGCCTAAGCTATATATAGTATAAGGTATATCCTAGAGGATATAGTAGACAGTAAACCTAAGTCTAGCGACTTTTACTACTTACTGCCTTACAAAGTAGGTAAGCATTACTTAAAGCCATGTTTGCCTTACCGTACTTACCGGCTGCCTCGCTATATGTTAGAGGCTATATGTCTCCGGAGGGTATATAGTACTCGCGCCGCGCGAGTCGTTTCGCTTAACGAATCAAATCTATCAATAGTCTACGTAAAGAACATCAAAAAGCGGGCAGCCTATTTAATCTATTCCTACTCCTATAATAGAGTATACCTTTCTAAAAAAAAAACCCCCCTAGAAATATAGAGAAATTCTTAGAAGGATATATAGATATACTATCTTAATTTTTATTAAATATATAAGAGTTTATATTATTAGACTAATGTGAATGAGGTTAAGTAAGGGAAATAAAATAGTTTAGTACTTTGTTTTCCGACGTAAAAGATAGGATAAGTACCGAAAAGAAACAATAGTGTGGCTGTAGATAAAACTTAGGGAGGAAGCATTAACAACTAAAATCACGGCTATACTATATAAAGTTTCGATAACATCTAATTGAATAGGCATAGGATATACGTTAGTGATTACCTACCGATTGATAGGGTGTATACCAATAACTACCGGGCCACCCTTCCCTTTAGTATCTTATTAAGTATCTCCTAGACCACGAAACAAGTACTGGTATATACGAAGCTGTAGGTGTACTCTAATGAATAAGGGGAATCACAGGAAGCAGAGTATAGTCACTATAAACCCAGTTGAGAATCTTTGGGCCTAGGATAGAATTCACCGAGTTATTCAAGGATTCACCACTTGTATTATTACATTAGTCCTTAGGAAGTGTATAGGTATTAGAGTAGATATATATAAATAATTTAGACCTAAACAAGAGATCCTAACTACATTTATAGTACATTAAGTTTCCCCTTCCTTGTTATTATCCTTCCCGTTAATATCCTTAGTATTATCCTAGGAACATCCGTCTATATAGGTAGTAATTATTGTAACCTCCTCGTATAGAAAGTATCCTATATCTTCCAACTGCTTGTTATATTGTAAACCTTGTGTCTCGGGAATATTATAATAGTTGTTGTTAGAATAATTCGCACTATTGTATTTACGAAATCTTCGGCACCTACTGATATCTAACCACTAAGTTTTAGAGGAGTTTAGAGTATTGTCTTTTTGGGACGCGTCTGTAAACCCTGCTGTAAGCTGCAGCCGGGGTTTGAAAGGAAGAGATCGTTTTGGGGGTGGCTTTCCTTGGTTAGCTGGGAAAGTTTGAGCCTAAGAATCCTAAAAGAAAGGAGAGAAGGGGCTGGAATTCATGTATAGGAGTCGGAATTGTATATTTCGTGGCCTATCGTTCCTGAAGTTCTGTTAAGGATTGGTGTAACCTTATGAACGGGAACGCGAAGCATCTACCTACTAAAGCTGCTGTTGGTATCTCTAGGCTTGCAGTATATTACGCCATATATCTTCCTTTAAAGTAAGTTCATCCATGAAATAACTTGGCTGTGGTCGACTTAGTCAGCTGTGTAACCAATGGTCTAAGTATAGGATCGAGATTATTGGATTGGTTTGTCTATGTCCGAGGCTTTAGTATGGCGAATCACAACGGCGACGTAAGATCGAATGTCTTGATTGGAGCGTACATTTGTGGAAGTATAGGTTTTTGCTGTAAGCTTCTTAAGGGCGACTCAGGGGGATTCTTTGAACCGTTGCACAAGGGTCTGGTCTTGATCCTAGGAGAATTTAAGGCCTTCGCGTTGCGGCTCATCGAGCTCCTGTATGTACCGCTAGAGGGTACTGCCGCGGAGACATAAGGCCAAGTTTTGCTAGACCAGCTTTGCTTGTAAGCCAGATGCATTATCGCTGACCTGTTCCGTGAAGAGAAACACATTTTACTAATACTAAATTTCCCGAGGGAGGCCTGTCCAAGGGAGTGGGTAGGGAATACCGGGAATCGAGCCGGTGCAGCTGGCGTAGGACGTCCGTGATATTGCTCGACTAGAGAGGTTGCAGCACGGGTATACGCTTGTCGGTTGTAAATCCAATCGATAGGGAAAATGAACTTGAAAATCATGTTGCAGCTTACATCGAGACTGGTATAACGCAAATTCAACAGCAAGACCTCATTTAGGACCAGGGGTGCAATGGTGGCAATGATTGTATTTACGAGGTTAGGACGAGGAGCATAGTATATATGATTTTGATGGGGGATGAGAGAGTGCGTATATTGTCTCTCCCGTAGGCCCGACTCTTATCCGAGCTGTAACAACAGGACAGGTTTGTTTGCTGCAGACTACAACAATCTCCAGTACAATCCAATATCTTACATCTTTCACATTTTATTGCAGTCAGCAGCATGACCGCTTCCATCTTGCAAAGTCGATGAGAGCCACCTATATGACGCTATTTATCAACACCACGATCGGGATGATGGAAGAACCCAAAGCAGTTCATCCCTAATCCTCCTCCGACATGGATTCCTAGAATGGTCCGAAAAATTCGACAGATATTCGGTTGTGCTGTAGGGTATCTTCGAAGTTCGTGCGTATATAATGTAGGATTGGAGTAAATGCTCTGTGGCAAGACACAAGTTAGCCAAAGCTTCCAAGAAACTCTCGATACAAGTCCTTTATTGTTGTAACTTACCACGTAGTACGGGGGTACTGTATATGGATTGAATTTGCAGCATCGCTACCGCGGCGACAGCCTAACCGTTGCTTCCAGATCACCATCCCTGAAAAACATCTGTGCACAGCTAACGCTACAAGTCTCTGAGCAGACGAGGTCTTTTCTTGGCAGCATCACTGAAGAGTGTCCAAGGTCCAGTACCTTTCGCAAACAAAGCCATGTAGAAGCAAGGCCTTTCTCTCTGAACACTCTGGATATTGCGCTCGAGCTTCGTGTAGTAATGAGTGTCGTAACATTTTGAAAAAGGGGTATGAATTGATCCGCGTTGACTGTGGAATCGGGAACAAAACCTTTCAGCTCCTCTGCGAGATCGTACGCTGACATGATCCATCGATTCCTTGTAAGTTGCATCTCCTGTCCTCTCAACCGATTCTCCTGCTCTGCGAGCTTTGCGCGAATGCCCTCGAGTTGGCCTTGATTGCGAGTGGATTCTTCGTGCAGATTGTGGAAGTATGCGAACTGAAACTAATAGGTTAACTCAAGAAGAGACAGCGATAGGCAGACATGATAGGAAGAGTGCTGCTGTACTCACCACATTGCTATCGTCTTCGTGGCCATTTCGGTACTGCAGCAATTGCTCTCCCAGTGGAAGTATCTGCCTTGGCTGATCGGCCATTGTAGCAGAGGAGACGAAGTCGTGGCAGGTGTTGTGGCTGAGGCTGTCGTGGAGGTAGGTTGTTAAAGCTGCGAAAAGTGGACAAGGACGATGTCTAGATGTTCTAGGCGGCGAGATGGAGACGTGAATAGCAAGAACGCGTTTGCACAGAGGATGCGTGGACGCGAACGGCAAGAGGATGGATCAGCTGATCTATCTAGCCTCCATCTTCTATCTTCCATCTACGCAACTTCAGATTTCTCGAAGATGGGTCAGGTGATGCATCTTTAGGAGCATCTACGCTAACTACACTTCTTCCAAGATGAATTAATTACCTAATGCATCTTCCGTCCTCTATCTACGCTAACTTCCTTCGTACACTTCTGAAGATGGATGAGCTAAATCATCTTCCGTCATCCATCTACGCTCACCACACTACTCTTAAAGATGTATCAGGTGATGCATCTTCCGTCATCCATCTACGCTAACTACCCAGCCGCATCTACCTTCCAACTTCCATCTTCTATCTACGCTAGGCACGCATCTTTAAGGGCGCGCACCAGCATGTGATCACGCGAACCACAAAACGTGTAGCGTGCTGTTTGGACTTCCTTCTCCTGTTGGTTGCTTCCTCCAAAAACCTCACCATCACCATCACCGTCATTGTCTCCTATTCTCTGTCCTCCTGGATGCGTTATTCACCATCCACCATCCGCCGCGACTATTATGAAATGCCGGCATTTACCATTTCAAAGTTGAAGAGCGTCTCTGGCTTCGAAGATGACGCATCTGTCACTCTCGTGAAGAATGCCTGCTATATAGCTTTCAACAAAAATCTGAGCGGTGTACAGGGTTCGCTCTTATCCAGAGAGAATAAGAAAAAGGTCACAGCAGCAATCGACGACGCCTTTAGCACCTGTACCCTCCTCCGAAATCTATCGCAGACACGAGTCGAGGAGACGAAGAAGGAATTACGACTCCTTGCGGGTGTCTGGATGAGGAGCAGTCGTCGAGAACCAGTTTTGGAGAAGCAAGCATCAGGTTCGTTACTACTTTCCATTGACGCTCCTAAGTCAGTCGCTTCTCTGAAGACAACTTTCCTTGCTAATATGTCCCCTTGCAGAAGTCACCTCACATACCGGGTCCGACAATCAACCTTCATCTCCCCTGTGTACTGGCCCAACACCTGTGGCAACAATCAAAGACAACATACCCTCCTCTCCTCCTAGGCCAAATGAGCGGCACTGTTCTACAATCTCTCCAACTTCACCAACTCCTCCTTCAACATCCGTCCCGTCACCACAAAACCCACCACAGTCTGCCGTCGATCAGGATAACTCTCAGACAACCTTTGCACCTCCTCCCCTGTTTACAGCGGAGAATCAGCATCTTATAGACGAAGATGCAATACTTGGAAAACAGCTTCAGACCGGAGAACAAGGCACCCAGCAAATCCAGCAAGCGCAGCATCCCTATCAACCCCACCAACTCCACAAAATCCACCAACCACAGCCAACTGAGCAACCCGAGCAAACGCAGCAAACGCTCCTCAGAGAACTTGCATTTGATCGTCGGCGCAAGAAGGCACAATGGTTACTCACCGAGTCAGACAAGGAATCACCTGTTTCAACTCCGGCTACCAGACCCCCATCAACTATAGACACGAAGGAGGAGATTAATCTCACAGAGGGTGGTGATACAAAGGACATTGAAGAAGAACCTGGAAAGATTACAGAGATGGATGACTTTGAAAGAGAGCTCATATTGGCTCGCCAAGCAAGCAGAGCCCATAGACTATGGCACAGTGGTGAAGATCGACAAAAGTCATAGCATAGCATAGCATAGCATAGCATATCTAGCGTACATGTTGTATGGGCTTGCAATGAACCGACACAAGAATCCTTACGTGACGAGTTACGGCTTTGTCTCCCGAAATTATTTAGCTGAAAGGAAGCTCCTTGCTATCTACAATCAAAGTGCACAACTTTGAATTTCCCATGAGCATCTGGATTTGAAATTTCTATATCGCCATCGCCATTCACGCAGACCACGTGGAAGCTCTTTCTGTAAGACGCCAAGACGTACTTGTTATCTTCTAACGACACGCAGGATACCGACCCTTCCAACAAAGCGCAGTATCCATACTGTCCTGCCACAGCATGGAAACCACTTGATGGAAAGAACTGCAAGTCGAGGGGGAAAGGGACTACCAACAGCTTCACAGGATTTGAAAAGGAAGAGGCTGAGCAACAACCCCTGCTCAAATACTGGCAAGGACCGGTCCATAACTCCAACAGCAATCATGATCATGCATAGGCTGTGCCAGTCAAACCGATTGCAACTACCAACGCGAGTGCACAACAGTGAACAGTTTTGGAACATGCTAGTTTAGAAGAGAGGTGGGCTGTGCGATGTGCCACAAGACCGATATAACGTCGCTGGCTTGCACGACCCATCCGGGAAACGCGGGAACATTCCAATGAACAAAGGATATTTCCTGGAGGATGTCGAAATGCAGCAGTTTGACACCTCGGTCTTCTCTTTGTCCAAGAAGCAGCTGGAACGGCTCGATCCCCAGTAGCAAAGACAGTTGTTAGAAGTCACCTATGAGTGTATGGAGAATGTCAGAGCAACCTCTTGGCGTGGCAGCAACATTAGCTGCTACGTGGGTGTGTTTGGCGAGGACTAGCTGGACCTCTGCTAAGGAGACTCAACACAGAGGGGGATATCGGGTCACTAGCTACGAGGATTTCGTACTTGGAAATCGAATTTCATATGAACTCGGCCTGCACGGGCCAAGGTATGTTACATATGTTTGAGTATTGTTAACAGTGTTGCTAGTTGAAATGCAGTATGACAGTTAAAACTGGCTGCTCCTCGTCTTTGGTTTGTTCAGACCTGGTGTGCGAAGCAATTCAAAGGGTCGTTAGCGCTGAGCAATCAAGGCTTGCTTTCTCCGTCAAGGACTTGCAAAACTTTAGATGCTTTAGCAGATGGATATGGCCGTGGTGAAGCTGTTAATATAATTTACGTCAAAAAATTAAGTAACGCTCTCCAGGGTGGTGACCCTATCTCTGCGATTATCCGTGGAACCAGCGTCAACTTCGACGGCCGGACATAGGGATTGACTACACTAAGTCCCTTAGCACAGGAAATGCTGATATACCGTGCTTACGAAATTGCTGGGATCTCAGATTTATCACAAACCGCCATAGTCGAGTGTCATGGTACCAGCACTGCCGTCCGCGATACTCTCGAGGCTGCAGCTGTGGCAAAATATTTTTGGCAAGAAAGGAGTGACTATCACATTGGTAAGACCCCTGATACGTTGTATTTTGCTGGACATTAATAGATCTGTGTGTGTTAGATCAAACCCAATGTTGGACATTCCGAGGTTGCTGCAGGCCTGACGAGTCTGATAAAAGGTGTTTTGGCGCTTGAGTACCGAATGGTGCCCCCAAATATCGACTTCAAGACTCCCTATCCGAAAGTAAGCTCGTATTATGATGTGCCAAATAGGTTGCTAAGACTGTATCCAGTTCCCTTCAAGAGATGCAGGCCAGGCTTCATGTACCGACTGGACCTGAGGCGTGGCCCAGAGATCGAGCTGAAAGGGTCAGCGTAAATTCATTTGCCATAAGCGATGTCAAGGCTCATGTACACGCAGGCAAAGAACCTGTAGACGCAGTTCACTAATGCTTCAAGGCCATACTTGAGTCTCTACATCAATATTGGGTTCATGATCGAAGGATCACCGACAGTACAGATCGTAACGATGATAAAAAACACCTTCTACTTTTTTTCAGCTAGCAGCGTTGCCTCACTCGAGGTAAGCATTGAGACATATCGAGGATACATGAAAGACAGCAAGTCATCATTGCGGGACAAGCCTATACATTATCAAATCGACGGGAACATACAAAACACCGTGCTTTTGCGGTGACTGGGAGTATGTCCTCTCACAGGCCTCCACTCTAGAAGCTGCAAAGTCTTCTCCACGTATTGCTTGGGTCTTTACAGGGCAAGGTGCCCAGTGGCTGGGGATGGGGGTAGAACTGATCGACTCTATTGCCACGTTTCGAAGAACGATCAAGAAATTAGACAAGCTTTTGCTTTCATTGCCAACACCTCCGCCATAGACTATTAGAGGTAAACAATCTTCTGCTCCATTCAAACTTGGGTGGCGCTAAAGTCAATGCGAAATGAGTTACGGAAGGTCGATGGTTTTAACCGTGTACACAAAGCCGAGATGGGGCATCCGTTGTCGATTACTTTGCAGATTACGCTAGTTGATGTGCTTTGGTCTTGGGAAATTACGCTAGACTTTGTCCTTGGACACTCGTTTGGTGAAATAGCTGCTGCGTATGCCAGTGGCACCATTACAGCTGAGGCCGCGATGGCTGCTGCGACCTTCCGTGGTACCAGCGCCGAGTCCTCTCACAGATCTGGCTCAATGGTGGCCATTGGGCTTGGACGAGACGAAGTGTTCCCATATTTGGAACATGGAGTTGTCATTGCCTGTGAGAATAGTCATTGTAGCGTTACCCTGTCTGGAGACACCGCGCAGGTTGTCAAAGTGGTGAACAAGATCAAAGCAGACCAACCTGGAACTCTTGCGCGTTTTCTGCGTGTTGAGAAAGCATTTCATTCCCATAGGTTGACACCCTAATGCAGAACTCGATCTGGTGGAAGCTTATGCTATGCATAGATGATGTGCGCGAGTATGGGCCTTTGTATAAGGAGCATCTGCAGGTATTCGCGCACAGCGTCACTCCAAGGATACCATTGTACTCCTCCGTCACTGGAAGAGGTTCACCGGGGACGGATGTTTCGGACCTTCATACTAGAACATAGAAAGCCCTGTTCTCTTCAACTCAGCACTTCGCTCAGCACTTAGTGATCACGACGAACAGATGGTTCTCATTCGAATTAGACCTCACCCGGCATTAAAGGGACCCATAGAACAAATTCTACCCTCTACAAGTCGGTCTGATAATGTCTACGTTGGCACTTTTCAAAGAGACAAAGGCTGTGAGGAGAGTCTTCTTCATCCCGCTGGAAAGCTTTTTCAGCAGGGTGTACACTTTAACAACTCTATGGCAACTTTGTGAAGGAAGTCCTGGAAACGGGAGACAACCCATTGGGCGGAACCACGCTTAGCATGGAGGTTCCGTGGTCATCCACCATACAACCTGCTAGGAAATAGACTCGTCGAGGCTTCCAACAAGCCGTGCTGGAGAAATATACTTGCCTTGGAAGATCCCCCTTGGCTGTCAGGACACGAAGTGAATGGCCAGGCTGTGTTTCCTGTCGCCGGATACATTGCTATGGTTGGGGAAGCACTCCGGCAACTAGACGGGGGACGGGCTACGAGTATCTACAGTCTCAAAAATGTCAGCATCGTCGCTGCGATGGTCCTTGAGCATGACAAGACAACAGAATTTTCGACGACTCTGATGCCTATCACTATAGACTTATCCGACAACTCACCCTGGTTCACATTCAATATTAGTTCGTTTGACGGAACTAGGCGGGTCAGACACTGTGCCGGTGAGGGTAGAGCGTTGACAGACAAATCGATTTCGCTTCATGCCTCTGAGCCAAGTGCTCCTTTGCCACGGAAAGTAGAGGAGGACGACTGGTACAACATTTTGAGACGAATGGGATTCAATTATGCCGGGCCATTCCGAGGACTGCAACGCATTTCTGCTGCGACAGACAAAAATCAAGCCATTGCAACA
This sequence comes from Pezicula radicicola, assembly GCA_003008705.1. NCBI lineage: Eukaryota > Fungi > Ascomycota > Leotiomycetes > Helotiales > Dermateaceae > Pezicula > Pezicula radicicola. The sequence goes on along the minus strand of PDUO01000106.1, from coordinate 42,456 downwards.
GTACCGACGCAGAAAGGGAACGAGAGTGCAGATTATGCAATCCGTCCTGCAATCATGGATCAATGCTTTCAGCTTTTCACGGTTTCTGCTTACCGCGGACTTAGTCGAAACTGTCGCGAGATCGCAGTGCCTACTTTCATCGAGGAGGTCATCATTTCTCCTAGCACACAAGACTTGCATGTTACTGCTAACATAAATACGTTGGAGCGGGGATCTTTCACTGGATATCTAATAGCCCAAAATGTAGGGCACATAATACTCTCCATCAGAGCTTTCAAGGCGTCCGCTCATTCCGCAATTTGAATGGAAGCAGCATAGCAACTTCGTTAATCTAAAGGACTATATGCATCCTAGAGAAGACTGTGCAAAAGAATGGCCGTTATTGGAAGAACTCATGATTCGTTGTATCATTGATCATCATGAACTCATCAAGTTGACCGATAGGACACCGCAGCATCTTTCGAAGTTCTTCGGCTAGATGCAAACCTACATTGAGCGCTATCGATCAGGGTCAAATGTCTTCGTCTCAAAAAATCTTAGACTATGAGAGCTGAAAGACGAACAAAGACTGGCTAGAATAGATGCGGTTGTAGCCGAGGTCTCGACTTCACAATATGCTGTGTTTTCTACTGCAATCCATCGCTTGTTCAGAACAGCTGATACCATCTTCACATCCACTGCATATCCTTCTTGAGAACAACGTGCTCAACGAGTTCTACAACGCCGCGGAAGCACTTGACTATGTTGATGCGATGCAAACAATTGTACATACAAGAGTTATAGCTATCTACCTACCTATTCTTATATGGTTAATAATCTAAAAAGAACAATTATTACTATCTATTCCTTTGCCTTCCTCTTTCTCCTAACTATATCTATATTCTCAGTATTCTGATTAGTAAGCCTATTCACAATCTGCTCCGCTGTGAGTCGTACGCTCGGGTCCATAGCCAGCATCTCTTTGAGCACCAACAGATCAGGTGGGAGGTCCCGAACAGCCCAGCTTACAGCTTCTATCCACCGATCCCAAGCCGATCTCTCTGGCGCTGAAATCCACCAAGACTCGAGCTTTGGCGGACACCGTCTATACATATCAAGGACTGTAATGCCTAAAGACCAGTTGTCGGCAAGGAATGTGTATTTGTTTCCATCGAAGACTTCAGGCGCCACGTAGTGTGGGCTACCGAGCTGGGTCGATGTGCTATCAGCTCCCTGGGCGAGTCTTTTTGATATCCCAAAGTCACACAGTTTGATCTGGTCAGCTAAGTTGAAGAGTATGTTTTGCGGTTTAATGTCTCGATGTATGACGGACTGGCCGTGCAGGTATCTAAGCGCGCTGGCGAGTTGACCCCAGTACAAGCGTGCCTTCGGGAGTGGCACGCCATGGCTTTCTTGTCTTAATTTCTCGCTGAGAGTGCCTCCTATAAGGAGTTCCATGATCAATACGTGCATGCCCCGGTCCTCAATGAATGCATTATATCTCACAATATGCCTCTTTCAACATCGTCAGGCTGTATACGAATCAGAGGCTAAGGGGAGACTCACATGGCGTAGTGTCTTTAGAAAGTCTAGTTCTTTATGAATTTCTTCTCGGTTCTTGAAGACCTTAGCTGCGAAGACTTCATTGGTAAGGTTGTTCGCCGCTTTTCGAACAGTACTAAATGCCCCCGAGCCAAGAATGGCTGTGTCGCTCCAGTCAATAGTATAAGGAGAGCTTGTCACGAGAGGTGTTTCTTGCGCCGAGATATGCCTCCTTGGATGCGCAACAGCCATGGACGACGCTACATTAGACGAGTGGAAAGTAGCCCAATTCTTTTGATATTCTTCTGTCTGGGATCCATGGTCTGGAAAAGTGACATTAAAAACGATTTCTACCACAGTCTGCATGACAATTGTCCAGGTGCCACCAGTCAGCCGAATACTGTTTCCACAAGAGATGATCTCGCTAACAGGATGTCGATGGGAGACCACTTGCACCGAATTTCTTGACATATTCTCTAATATAAGAGTGCTTCCTTCGACTCTCCTTGGATCAGCATACAGTCGCAGGTGCTCCGAACTCACACCGCGGGTCTTATTGTCATCTAAAAGCACATCACACAGCTCTGCATCCGAACCAAACACATGTCCACGTGCTGGGTTGTACAGAAGGTTAATCTCGGTAGTGAGAGCAAGAACAACAGGTGGTGGTGGTGTATCTTCTCCAAGGCCGCTACCAATCCCTGGGGTTGTCTCCCTCTCATCTATCGTTCTAGAATCGCTGAGCGAGTCTGTGATCGCTTCGGGATCTATCATGAGCGGTGCTCGTCGTGGACTATTGTGCGGTAGTCTGAAAGCCCAATTGGCATACTTGGAATCTGGTTCTAGGAGACATATTATGCGCGACAGATCATAGGTCGCGGATAATGAATTATCTGCCATGCGGGCCCGATACAGAGGTTTCTCGTGGCACAATTATAATGTAGAGAGAGTGGTGAAAATAAGAAATAATAATGAATAAGAAATAATAATGAATAAGAAATAATAATGAATAAGAAATAATAATCGTCAGAGAGAATTATGAATAATAAAATACCTCAATATTCGTCAGGCGGTGAAACGGAACGGAGTACGAATTAATCCGGGCAGTATCGCCAACTCGAACACCAACACCATCATCAACATCATCATCAATACCAACATCTACACCATCATCAACACCATCATCAACCCATAACTCAAACTCGTGATATACCAGGTATATCTTATTCACGAACCATGGCGCGGATCACGTCTCCTCGTACTATCATCAAAACCCCGGACTCCCTTTCTCCTCTCCAGCCCGCTTCCTCACGATGCGAACTCTCCCTCGATCTCAAATCAGTCAATTCAAAGCTCTCACGATACCAAGATCCGCCGACGCCAACCATCACGTCTCCTAGATCTGCAGTTCCTAGCGCGTCTTCTGCCCTCAACACATGTACCACGGCATTGCGACAATGGGGGTTAAGTGTCGACGACATTGACCGCGCCAGGAGATGGGATCAGTCGCCGATTGATGAATCGGCCGAAGTGATACATATGAAGATTATCGTAGAATGTGCCGAGTCACTGCGTCATCTGCCACCATCCCTTAGCCTGCTCTTCAACGAATACGATCGGAGGATGCTAGGATACCAGCAGAGGCAGGAGGTCAAAAGTGATTATATTGCTGCCCACTGTCGAATGCAAGAGGTGGCGAAGAAGCTGGTGTCTCAGAAGGTCATGGCTGGAGCTTCGGCAGAGGATGCGGCTGTAGTACTAGAGGTAACAAAGATGGGACAGGCTACAATAGAATTAATTACAGATCATTTGGAGGCTGCGTTGCAGAACCTGTTGCGCCAGAACAGAAAACAGCAATATGTCCAGCAGACACGGGAAAGCCCTCGACGGAGCGCTAGAATCAATAAGATTACATCACGACCAAGGGGACGAAGGGTAAGATAATAAGAGCATGGCGAGCAAGCAGTGCATGCAAGCCTTGCCACCAACACCTGAGAAGACTATCGGTGTTACCATTTCGGTATATCCTTTCGACTACCCTGTTTTCTCCTTGAGAGGCGAGACGGTCTCAGACGTAGAGAGGATCAAGAGGATTTTGCTCTACAACAGCCTCACTGCGCTGCATCTGCTGTTCATGACCGTTTAATTCGTTTGCAATAGGGATGCATATTCCATACGCCCCTGCCACGCCTACTACTACTACTACTACTAGTGGAATAAGGGTCTGGTCGATTATATCGTCGGGTTATCCGGAGGAAATGGACCTGCATACATAAGGGTTCCGTCACTAGCTGTATTTACCTTTCGACTCGACGTCGACGACACCTAATGCCAGCCACCGCAGCAAAAGAAGAGACTTGGAGAGGCCATCAACCACGTAATCATACGAAAACATTTTGATACATCACAAGAGTTATCGGAAATTAAGCGGCTTCTAATCCATTAGTTTACTAGCTTTTGATTTATGAACTCATGATTGATGCGGAAAATCCACTTGTATGTGTTATCTGAACATGGTCGAAAAAGCTACTAACGGTAAGATTTAGTCTGGCCTATGATATCGGCCTAGAACATCCAACACAATGCCAACCAACATTTAGCATATTCAGACTACCACCCCTTATAATCCCTTCTAAACCCACTTCCGCACCAACTCATCGATATTCCTCCTCAACTCCTCCGGCTGACTCAAAAACTAACTATGCCCCGTCTCAAACCACCTCACCTCCTGCTCCACACCACTGTCCTGCAGCCAAGCATCCTACAGAGGCAGGAATAGCATTATCCAGGGCGGTCCTTACATAAGCCAGGCGGCCCCGGAACGCATCAGTCGCCTATGCCGGCGCCGACACACAAGTAATCATCAGTTCCTTGACCGCGAGCTCGGTAACGGCGGCTGGGATGTCGTTGTAGAAGATGTTCTCGGAGGTGGAGGGGAACATGTAGCCGGGGGAGGGGACTTGGGGGTGTTAATGATGGGTTATAGCTGTGGGAAGAAGGACGTACGTTGAGCTGGACCCAGTCGCCCGGTTTGACTTAGAGAGGGGGAACGTTAGCCTGGGTTATAAAGGCGGCGATGAAGATACGGCCAAGTATTCCACCTGGTTTGCCAGCTGCGGTACGCTCTGCCTTGCTGAGACCGTTGGCAGCTGCTCCTACGGGGCAGCCGCTGTAGAAGTGCGCTGCTAGCACAACTTCCTTTCCGGCATCTAGGAGAGGAGTGAGGATTTGATCAGTGATGAACTGGGCATCTTTTGCGGAGGTTGCAGTTTCGGGGGTAGCGTTATCTACACTTAGGAGTTGCTTTGAGACAGTTAGGTAGCTTGCTGCTTCGATGAAGCTACAAAGATCGAGGAGGTAGATTAGCGTGTGTTAGGTACCTAGTGCGAGGATAATAGTAGGTAGAGAGCTACAGTAGACTGCGAAACCAGTGTCACAATTTAAACACTCTATGTTGAAATCGGCGTACAAGTATCACACATGCCCCAAGGATGACAAGCCAACTTGAAGGCACATTCTGGCTCCATGATCTGTGTCATCGACATTCGATGTCCCTGAGACTCTCTGAATTGTGCATGCTTCAATAGATCGGGTTGAGGTTTCTTGCAGATAGGGGGAGGGGGGTCTATAAAATTGAATGTTTCATTCTTCTAAATTGTGCGTTCCGTGAATGAGTGAAAACGAGCTACTAGAACTTTATATGTGACTCCTTGACGAAGTTTCTTCCCTCTCCATGCTGCAGATCTAACAAGAATCTAGCTCGGCTCCATTTTACCTGACCTCTTCCAGTCTCAAGTATTGGTTGATTTCGAGCTCTTCGAAATAACATTGTCTTCCTCACTCCCCATCGCGGATTCATTCGGCTTGGAAGATTCTTCGCCATCCACGTTCTCGGCAGTCGTCACTCCAACACCTCGGTAGGCTTCTTCTTGCTCCAATTGTTCATCCGAGTTTATATCGGCTGACGCATCATCCTTTGTTTTAGATTCTTCCTGTGAGGAGTTGTCTTGGCTAGAGTCAGGACTGTGGGAGCCATCTTCAAAATGCTTGCCTGCCAAGTCTTCCAGTGGCAAGTCCTCAGGATTCATGTTCAATTCCAGTGTCCCTTCAATAGCGGCTTCTGAGTCTTCGCATGCTTGAAGATCAGGTGGCATGTGATCAGTCATATTCTCAATAGTTGATTCCGGCGTACGTTGTTCTTCTCCAAGGACCATATTGTCCTTAGGCTCTGAGCAAGTAGTAGCTTGGGTCGCGTGGGAAGATTCATTGCCAGACTGCGGGCTTCTGCTTGGTCCGGCATGACTCCGAGAATCATGCTCAAACTTACTACGCAATTGCTGTAAGCTTCCTGACAAGCCATCTTCTCCTCCCTGCGAGGCCTTGAGTCTTCCCCCATTGCCTGTTTTTGACATTTTAACGGTAGAGCCCTTTGCTGGTTGCTGCTGCTGCTGCTGGGTTTGAGAACTGTTTTGGCCTTGAGGGCCTGAAATCTCCTTTCCCAAAGGTGTTGTTGGGACAGATGGAAAACTTCGCATGTTGTCTCTGCTATGCGGGCTAATCCCGGTCTTGTTGGGAAATGTCCGACTTCTCGAAGATGGAGCAGAGATTTCCTGGCTTGGCTTCAGAGGAGTTGATCTTGAAGCAGGACATGAAGACCCGAGCGCAGTCCCATCCTCGTCATCGGTATCATCAGAATTATTATGTTTCTTCATTTTGCCCTTCTTTTTGATGTTACTCGCACTCTGAAGCGCCAGGTTGGCCTCTGCAACATCAGCATTTCTCTCAGCTGCATCAGCACTTCTCGTTGTTGCTTCAGCTGAACGGGTTGCTGCAGTCGCCGATTTCTTGGTAGAACGGGAATTGTACGCACTGACTCCAAGATTCAGTGCTCCTACTGCAAAACTGCCTCCAGCGAGACCACGCGCGACGTTGTCTGGAGATTGTGTGACAGCTCCCGATGCTACTTGGAGCATGTCCATAGTACTTGTAAGGAGTTCTTTGACGTTGACCGGGATATATATATATATCCCTCCACAGCCTTTTCATCACTTCTTTCAGCGAGATTTGGAACATGGAAGGCAACGTTTTCGAGTGGCGCTACACTGTTGTTGACCTGAGCATCGACAAGGTTCGATGGCAGCGATGACAACCTCTTTAGTTCTACAGCTCTGTCTGAAGTACCCTCGAGAGCCTCTCCCGAAATATCGAACTGAATAGAGATACCAGAATCACCATCGTTCTGTGATGCTGTTCCATTTGTGATGCCGAGTTGCATTTGAAGGTTTGTTGTGGTCTGCACAATGCTGCTCTTAAGCAGGATCCTGTCCATGACGGTACCAGCAGTTTTAGAAGGGGCTCCATGTACACTAGATGTTCGAATAAAAGTATTGCTATCCAGTTTGCTGTCAGGATGTGCTATGCATAGCCTAAGGCTCGGTGAGACTAGGAAATCGTATAGTTCATCTTCGTCCCAAGTGTGGTGTGTGTTAGAAACTATCGGATCAAGGTCCATCAGCTTCTCCATGGATCGCCGTGCAGTATTCGCAAGCTCCAGTGCTCGATTTGTGTGGTCGGCGTGTAGGGATGACAGAGCTCGGGATAGATAATACTGCGTTCTTGTGATGGTCTCTTCGGGGAGCTCTCTGGAGGCACTGAGAACTCCAGTCATAGATTCTCTGATATAAAGTATGTCAGTCTCTCCACTTTTGATATGTTGGGGATGAGGGCTTACACTGCTGCAGCAAGATCACCAATAGAGATCTGCAGAATTCCTATTGAAAGGAGGCAATTCAAAGTATTGCAACTCAATATGCCGAAACGCGCCTTCATGTCATGATATAGCTTTTGTAAAATGTCCAAAGCGGGACCCAAACTACCCACCCGCACGAAGCACAATGCCAAGTAGTGTTTGTAGGTGCCAATGATGTTCAGGTCAGATTTTGCGGCAGTATTTTGTATCAAAATCATCGCTTTCTCCGCGTAGTCCAGCGCCTGACTTAAATCGCCACGGCTCGTCGAGCTTAGGCTAAGCCCAAATAAATACATCGCCTCGGAGATTGATTGAATGTCTTTCCCATGGAATGGAGATATGCTCTGTTCACATTGAGACTGTTCAGAGTATTTGTTTAAGCAGTACCTAGCTCTCTCGAGTGTGTTCAACTGATCGGCTACACTCTCAAAACCCCCGTATGCTTGATAGAACAGCATCTCACCTAGGTCCGGCAGACCCGATGGGCTCTCCAAAAGTCGAGAAGAATGGAATGTAAAGGCACGGATCCGTCGCTCGTATGCTTCACGCCGGCCACTGATACCAATAGCATCAAGAATCATGGCGAATGTGAGATCCGTTTTGGCACGTAGATGGCTCTTTCTTGGATCGTTATTACCATCCAAAAACCTCTCAGCTACCTGTAACAACTTACGACTACTCAAAAGTTGGCCTTGAACATACATATCATGAGCCGTATCACACAAAATGCCGACAGTCTCCTCCGCTAGAGCGTCTGGTAAGCGGTTTTAAGCATATAATTCGCCGAAGCTCCAAACGTGCGATTAAACGTGCGAAATGTATGCCATATCATCAGATCTTTGTTCTTGGAAGAGTCGAGGCTGTCGAGGCACTATATCCCTAAGGATTGTTAAGGCACACTCGATGGCCCTGAGATTCTGCTGCGGTTTGGTCGCATGTCCACTCAGGATTATTCTTTTTAACTGAACATGCATACTTAGATACGCTTTCGTGCCAGTTTCGTATCGTCTAATGAGATTGTGGGCATTCAGAGCAGCAAGAGCCTCAAGGAAGCTGAATTGGTGTTAGCTTTCTGTAATGGAAATATGTTGATCACGTACCCTTGATGATCAGATGAATTGAAACAGTCATCGCAATTGTGCGTATTACTTCGGCGAAGGTAAATTTCGGGTACTTGCTGCTCATTAAGATATGCTAAAACTGAGACAATATGAAGTGCTTTATGAGTAAGCTCAGCAAATGTCGGTAAAAATGGCTCAATCAAGGTTCGTTGAAACCCCTCTTTCAAAGGGTAAGAGGTTGCAAGTCCGTTGTCGTCTGGTTTTGATAACAATGAAAGGTACTCTTCTGGAGTTATCTATAGATACTTCATCCGAGCGCTTACGTACATTATTCCTCGTGGTAAGCCGCCGAAGAAAGATACGATTTCTTTGGCTGCGTTCAACGTTGACCGATCAGGATTATGCCGTTCAGCCCGATTCTGATCCTCTGGTCTTAGTGTTCGCAATAGGAGCTCTGCACCTTCCTCAATATCCATAGGCTGAATCAAGACATTGGTAGTTGGCCAGTGCTTCAGTTCTGCCCGTGTTCGAGAAGTGAAAATGATCGAGGATGTGGTTTGTGATGATGAAGGTAGGTAGTTACTCAACGTGGGTTCATCCCATAGCTTCAAGTTGTCGAATACAAGTAGCCATTTCTTTGCTGTTCTTAATTAGCCAGGCGTTCGTCCAAAGAAAGGCCAACGTTGTCGATGGAACGTACGTGTCTTCTTGAGCCACTCCTTTACCATTTCACTCTCTGTGTTAACACCAACCTTCTTGCCAATGGCGCAGTAAGCTTTCGAAAGTTCTCCTCGGTCCTCAGCACGAAGCCAAAAGATGGAGTCATAGCTTTTTTGATGGTGATATGCATATTCTAGTGCAATTTCAGTCTTTCCAACACCGATCATCCCATGCAGAACGTGAGTAACCAGAGAACTGGCGTCCTGATCACGCATAAGGTCCAAAACATCCTCCCGACCGCAAAACCTTGTGTTGCGAGGATAAGGTATTTCAACAATCGGGTACTGAATTTCTGAAGGCTGAGTGGTGGCTACCAAAGTCGATTCGTGAGCATCGCGACGGGTGATGTTTTGGATTTCTCCATTGAGGCGTGCGTTGTTTTGCTGGATTCCCTCCATTAATCGCAGCATATCTGTAGTAACATAGAATTTCCTCCTGATCCACATGCTTCGACCTGCATATTATTAGTGTCGGCGCAATTAAACAACATGGTGGACATAACTTGTTCGACGTGAATTGGCAATAGCCATTGCATAGAAGTCGACAGAGTACTCCCACGTACGAATCAAACATCCTTTGATCTCAACAGAATCCGTGTCGGGAAGGTCATTGCAGATTTCAAGATCCGACAGTTTTCCATAGACCTGCTTGATCCACTTAGCTGCCTGGGTGAGAGACTCCGGGTTGTCGGCATGCTTTACAAAAAGTCAGCGACTTTGTTCAAGGGACAAAATTTCGAGGTGCACAACCTCTAGCAACAGGTATAAACTCCCCCAGATCAAGGCGCCAGGGCATTGATTGGCAAAAACGGTCGTCAAGGTGGTGATAAACTTCTCAACCGGCTCCAGTTACCGGTTGAGCTTGGCCAAGGTGACCCGAAACTTCTTCGCCGAACCTCGTTCTAGAAGCAAGTCATCCAAGGCTTCGCGATACTGGTTTGATGTCACTTATGTCGAAGTCTTCATACGCTTTAGCCTTCGCGATTTCGAAAAGCTCCAGCGTCTTCCTGGCAATCAGATCACTATCTGGAGCTAGGCCTGTTAGAATAGAGTTATGGCGCAGAATCACTTCCAAACGTCTGGATTGCGTCTTTGTGGAATTCTGAGGATTGATCTTGAGGCTTCTATGCGGTGACGCAACTCGCCACCGTCCAAGCTGTGTGGCTTGCAAGGTAGATTGCAAGGCAAAAAAGGGAATGTTAGCACGCTGATCTCGGCTTTTGGCACATGACAATCAAAGAGTCTAAAGGATTTACAATCTAAAAGATTTGGAGATTTAATTTAGGGGGGCCTCCCCATTTCGTCGGTCGCCATGGCACTGCCTATCGTTTGTGCTCACATATGTACCCTCCTCATCCACATCCCCATCTTCCCACCTCTCAACCTAGCACCTCGCACGACAACACTCTACTCTGGACCACCCCATCCTGAGACCGAACGATCCTGCCTTCACAATGGTCGCAAGAAACTATGCTACGGTCAATCTGCGATTGCCTCAAACCTCGCTGTGGAATCTTGCACGCCCGAATGACCATGTTAAACGTCGTCGCCCTAAACCGAAGATCCAACAACACCCTCCCGAATATTACTAGAATCTAATCAACCAATTTAAAAAGACGACTGTAAAGCGTAATTATGCCGATGCTACGAAAGACAACCTCTAAGGCATCATCGACAAGTCAGCAGGTAAGATAGCAAACACTCGATCGAAGGCCTCGAGTAGGTAGCTGGTCTAACTTCTAATCTAGGTTCTGTGCTTATCTGCGTCAGGACCAGTGTACAAAGATCCAGGACTGTGATAAGGGGACTACAATAGCATTCCTTATTTACATCTGCGAGGTGGATCAGGTGAAGAAGAAGAGCACGGTCTACCAATATTATCTTCAGTTCAAGATGCTCTTTAATCCAGAGAATAGCCGCTACATGGATACTAATGATGCTAAAGAGGCACTCGAAGTCAGGGTACTCCTCTTTAATCATCATCCCCACTCAAGCATGCTAACGTTTGCTTAGTACATCTACGGTGACTTGTCGAGGGACTTCGAGCTCGATGTCACGGTCAAGGAGAAGCCTGTCCTTGGAGTCGACGACCTCTTGCTCTTGCTCTTGCTCTTGCTCAACTACCACTGGGCGGCGCGCGACACTTCTACCTTCCCCTACGGAGCGGCATTGCGTGCAGTTTGCACTGATCCTGCTTCTCCTCTTCGCCACAGGATGCCGGCCTGCGGAGCTAGTCGACGCGAAGAAGAAGAAGAAGAAGAAGAAGAAGAAGAAGAAGAAGAGGAGGAAGACTCCCGGCCTTAACAATGATGAAACTTGCGCTGATGATGTGGTCGACGAGGGCTTTGACGATTCTGAATCTGACGCTGATGCCGACTTTGGCTTCGATGATGACCACGACAGCGCTGTTGCTGACCTGGGCTCTGAGAATAATGATGATAGTACTGATGACGACGTTGCTATAGGCGACGTCGAAACGGAAGTTAGACAATTTGACGCGCTCTGCTACGAAGACGTCCGCCTCCTGGTCGTGCGGAACCCTGTAGCTGGAGATCGGGATGTGCTTGCTATGGAGGTTTGTGCTTATATCATATCCACGTCGAATATAGCACAGTACCGTATAGGAGATACTATATGCTTGCCCTACAGTACCCCTCCATGGTAGATTCCTCATCTATCTAGATTAACGTCATGTACATATACACGTGGATCGAGGCCATCGCTATAATAACATACACAATGACTCCGCCAACCTATAGTTCCTCGCAAGCAGCAATAAATTAATGTAGACTGCCTCAGCCACAGTCACAGCCGCATCAACCGAGTTGGATTGGAATGGTTTGACGTTTATCGCTAGATATATTATTAGTGTTGTAATGCCGAATATAAGGATGCTGTAATAAAAGAGATGGATAAAAGTTCGAAGAATAGGGGCTAGAATCTAGACTTGTATAAGGATATGGCGTCGTGTTTTGCTGTTTCATTTGGTATGTAAGTTGATGTGCGGTTTGGCTGGCAGCTGTGTCAGAACTAATGGGTAATTATCTGAATTGCCTGAATTGTGTAACAATTCAGATGTGGGGGTCGCCACACCGCATGTAGAGGACTAATGGAGTTTCCGAACATTCCGGTGATTTGTAAGAACATTTTCAATAAGCTGAATGGTGGTGATAGTGATAGTGATGGTGACGGTGACGGTGATGGTGAACCATTTTGGCTCAACGTTCATTGAGTGCAATGCGTACACTTCTGCAGGGGAATGAAGTTGCGGAAGGGAACCTGAATATTTTAACTGAACATTTACCGTATGCGATTCCCCGGGAGTATCGAGTTGACGACGGGAACTTTCGACTTGACATTGATTGTATGCGACTTTCCCAGAGAATGGGGTTGAGGAGGAATGTAGATGTCCACGGGCCATAGTGCATTCATCTTATATTACAACTTAGGCAAGATAATTTCCCTCACCATTGCACTCGAAGCAGTACGGATTGGAAAAGCCCCAGCCTAGCCTATATACTCAGCCAGCACATCACCATGACCGGATTCCAACGTACCAAAGAGCGGGCATAGGGAGAGCAACTTTGGCTTTAGTCGACTGCAGAAAGATAGAAGTAAATTCGCTTTTATAGTAGTTAACTAGGGAGGTATTATAGAATAGAATGGAGTCTCTCTCTCTCACCTATCTTTCATGGGCATAATATCTAGATCGGGATTTTAAACAACCTGGTATACCCTACTACCTTCTGGCTTCTGGCTTCTGGCTTCTAGTTTGGCAACAACTTGGCGTTTATACAATCTAATCACCGATTACTACACCCTACACTCTTTATCAAATAGAGCTCTACCTCCACCTCTACCATCGCCTCCGCCATCGCCATCGCCTTCTCATTCATCTCCGAGAATTTATTTATTTATTGATTTATATATTACATACGTATACAACCATTCCCTCCATGCTCTCTCTGTCTCTAATCCACCCCTCCCTACCTACCATCCCCTAAAACCTCATCAATAGCCTCCAAACCCTCTAAGAGATCAACCCCCTCCCCTAACGCTAGATTAATCTTCATCTTCGTAATCTCATCATTATCCCTCCTCCTTGGGACATTCACTATTATTCCTTCCTTACCCACCATTCCTTCCTTGCCTATCTTACCCACCTTACCAATCCCGAATCTAGCAACCCACTCTTCTCGTTTCAAATACATCTTGTTGATCAATCACCTCTTTCATGCTACTTTTGATTCCTTCTGCTTGTGATGGTGTGAGTGGTATGGGAAGTCGTCGCTTTTGCTTTTCTCTATGTGTTTATCTTTGTGTTTGTGTGCGGCCGTGTATAGATAAAGCCTCTTTATTTGGATCTTCAACTTCTGCTTCTGCTTCAACTTCTCCTTTAGTCTTGTTATCTCCTGTTTTTATCTGCTTGATGAGGTTTGAATATTGCGCCGCTATACTTTGTATTGATATCTTGTTAGCTAGGCTTAGACTTTCATCACCATCACCATCACCATCCACCATCACCATCATCATCCATGAAATCCATGAACCTTTGCTTCTCACGCCGTAATCGTAATTGTAATCGTAATCGTGACTGTGGTTGTGATTGTAATTCTAACACCCCCTAGCCTTTGACTTGAATTACTTCAACCTCGTTGTTGTTTTCGAGTATCTTAGCGGTGTTAGCCTCGGCTTCGACATTGGCTTTGACTTTCATGTCTTTGATCATGCTTTAGTATCGAGCTTTTATATCTTCCATTGTCATTACTTCCTACTACTCTATTTGCGGTCTATCATCGGTGGCAATAATCCGTAGACCGTGACGATGATCGTGATAGTGATCGTGATCCCATTGGAAATGTCCCCGGGATATGACCTTGGACTTGCTGAACCAGCGAAATCGGTGATGACAATGATGATGAAACTCTATTATTATCTGAATTATATGATGATGGATCTAATGGTAGTAGTGAAGAATTACTCGTTCTTGCATGGTGCGAAGAAGATAGAAGAAATCTGCTTCTTGGCGCTGGTGCCAATTGCTCTGTGCTGATCGCTGAGCATCCTGAACCCGAACTTGAACTTGATCTGGATAGGGTAGACGACGTGCTTGGAGCTGAGACCTTGATGCTCTGAGTCGTTGGAATCGGAGTTAATAGGCTGCTGCTGCTGCTTCTGGCTTGTATACTCCGATTCAGATGCTTTTGATTTTGACGCTGACGTTGATATTGCGGCCGGTTGGCGGTGGCGGCGACTAGCACTGGCACTGGCACTGGCACTGGAAATGGAAATGGTAGTAGGATTGGTCCGATTTGAAGGGAGAGCCGGTGCTGGTGCTGGTGTATTTGGGGTTTAGTGGTACGTAGGTAATGAGGGTTAGCTTGTTCCTTTTAGTTTGCTTTGATCCTTTGTTTCGTTTTCCTTTCAGCTTTTGCTTTTAGGTCTAAGGCGTTCTTGATCCCTCGGTGTGAATCAAGCAAACTTTAGAGGGGTGTATCGTAGCTAGTGCTGTTGCTTGAGCATAAGGACAAGTTGAGCCGGCATTGGGGGATGAGAATCTTCGGAGTGTGTTGGCTAGAGATAAGCTATTGTGTAGAGAGAGGATTAGTAAGTACTATACATTGAGGGAGCAAGAGAGGGAGAGAAAGGAGGACTGGCTAAAGAGAGGAATGGGAATGGAGAAATAGAGAAATGGAGAAACTGGGGGCTAGCTAGCTAACTTACTTACTTTATTAGTAGAGACATTTTAAGCTTCCTCAACGCAGTTACAACAGCTTGAAATTTTCTATCGTCATCGACCATTTGCATTTGGATTTGTATTTGCATTTTCTTCTTCTACTTCTGCTTCTTCTACTTCTGCTTCTTCTTCTTCTTCTGACTCGGATGTGTAGTAAGAAGAGGGGAATGTAATGCAGCAATACTTACAAAAGAAAGTGGCTGGCTAATATAAGCGAGCTACTATTACTTATTATAAGACTAATTGATCGATAATTGATTATATAAGTTAGGTTTTGATGGGACCACAACCAACTCCTTGTACTATTAAAGTGGCCAGTGGTTGGCACCTTAGAGAGCAGGTTGGTCCTTTTGACTACTCCTTCTCAATCTTGCGTCTTCCGTACTTTATGATATATCTCAAACTGACGCAAACCTTCCGGAACTGCTTTTCGTCTTTCAGTTTCTCCTAATATCCGACCTGCCAAGGCTTGACATAGTTATATTCATAGACTTCATCCTTCAGGCAATGAAACAAGATCCCTATATTGTGAAATGAATAAAAGAAATCGGGCTTATCGTCAGGTTCGATCAAGGCACGTCTGGTGAATTCGAGGACGTTAGCCGCCATCGCTGCCACCACCAGTGTTGCGAAGGATGTTCCAGAGATCGAGAGTTCTTTCCCCTGCCACTGCGAATCGATCGCAACGCCGAGCGTGGAGAAGTTGTCGCCAAACGTTTTAGGAGGATTCATACTACTTCGTTCGCCGCTGCCTTTTACCACGTGGATGGCGAATACCCCATCGTTGCGCGCCGGATATGCTAGAGCCCCGTTTCCACCGCTGCAGAGCCTTTAAATGAAGTGTTAGAGACGATGTCTACGGAGCAGTGCGGCTGACCATCTCACCTTGACAATTTGACTCATTTGACTAGTTTTTAAGAACTTGTCCTCGGACACTTTGGCGACTACTATCTCGGCATTCGGAGCAAATCTGAGCAGGAGTCTGACGACATGTCTTCTATAACCATACGAGTCCTGATGTTGATCTTCTTGCCCTATAAAGCTCCGTGTCATCACTATTCTGTTTTTGACATCCTGAAGTAACTCATCTGTCTCGTGGATACGTATCCCGGTGTCGAGAACAGCGATGCGGATGGGTCGTTTCTGAGGCTCAGACCCTCCGCTCTCACCAAGTTCGTTAAGGCACTCAACGTAGTATTTGAAGTTATCCTTGAGGTCGACAAATTTCTACCATCATCAAACAACAATCAAACTCTCCTAGGACGAAATACGGGCTTGTCTCTTATATTTCAGGCAAGCCTAACTTGAAAACTTTGGTCTTATCTTGGCTGTAGGAGCTTCACCTAGTTGCATGCAGGACTCCTGGGCTTGATGCGGCTGAGTCTTCTGTGTCAAATCGTTCCAATCACTTTGTTTGTCGGAAGAAGCTCCAGCCAATAGGATTGCCTGCCCTTGCCTCTTCATTTCTTGCTCCCACACGATCTGATTTAAGCGTAAATAACGCACAATATTGTTGTGGATAACTGTTTGAGCTCGCCGTGTGAGGTCTTTCGTCCGGGCGAGGCTGAAATCCAGAGAAAAGTGCAAGCAGCCTTGGATTGCCGTCCTATACGATTTGAAGATAGGGTCTTAAAAGATCTACTTGACCTCGTTATGAATTGCCGACTGCTATGCTTGCTTTGGCTACTCGAGGTGAATTTGTCTTCTAGCTACCCTTCTCGAGGTCTAGTAATAGCTGTGCAAACGACAGAAAGAACGGGGGGCATATTGAAAGTATCTTCTGAGAGTGTTTAAAGATAATACTCCCCTTCCTCTAGTCCTCCCGCAGGGCGCGATGGACGAACGGTAAGTTAATCTCTTCGAACTTGGCATTTCTTTGGTCGGAAAGGAAGTATATTTGCTCCGCAGTCTAATCCTGTGGCAGCCATGGGCCGGGATATAGTTGGCATAGATAAGTTGCCAAGCAGAGTGCTAGTTGCACTTTCTTTAGCATTATAGCCGAGAGCCTGAACGGGTCAACGTCTGTTGTCCTCAGGTCTCCACTGTCGGGAAACTTAGACAGTGTCATCTGAGGAGTTTTTCCATGCGGCTCACGCCGATCCGCTGTTGGCTGCAAGTCAAACCACAGTTGAGTTTGGCTCAATGTTAAGAATAATGGTAGCCGGTTGTCCTGATGAATGCGAACTTACTGGCAAATATCATCTATGCCATTGTTGCCGCCGTCGCGATTGTGTTTATTCATCTTGGAACTGTCACATCATGCTTTGTCAGGGCCTTCACAATGTCTGTAGAAAGAGAAGCTAATCACAAGGTCATAGAGCACGTTATTTTGTGCCACTCCTGTCTGCCCTCTACTGTATCTTCTTCTGGACATGTTGAGAGGAACATGTGGAAGCAAGTGTGGTCCTTAGCATTGGCTGTTAAACCCTCTTTAACTTCCAATAACTGAAGAAGAGCATGATGATCTCTGGACAGACAATCATTAGGCCGTTTAGCTAAGAGATTATAGAGATCCTCTCCACATCTTTGTATCAGCGTATTTGCATCGTGCTCTGCGGAAAGCTCCCATTGGCATTCAAAACTCTCTTCAGCATCTCTCTCTTTGAGCGACACATTGAAGGCCGTAAAGCGACTCACTGCCTCGGAGAATCTCTCTGAAGTTGCCGGAACAAATGGCTTTTGAAACTGTCCTTTGCGCTGTCCATGCTTCGCAACGTGATTTGCATAGCGATAGGCACTCAAGGAGTCCCCATACATCACGTTTCCAGAAGCATCAGAAAGTTCTGAACCCCCTTCGGCATCTAGAGAATCTCGGTAAGCTATATAGATTCTGGTAAGTTGGCTGGTGCACGCCCTACATCTTGATTCTTGGGGGGGGTGATGCAGGAAGTTATTCGTCGAAGAATTTCAACTGTGCATTGATTACCACTTCCTTCCCGTTCGGTGCGTCAAGCAGTCGTTTCTTGGTCTCAAACGCTAAGAAGTCCCGAAAGTTGCGCTCATCCTCAACGACAGTAGGAATTGTAAAATGTAGTTGATGATTGTATCACAGACCAAGAAGACCGCCGGAAGCCATCAAGACCTGCAGCGACACGACACTATATCTGCACCTGGCTCTGCCGGTCTGGTCGTACCTCTGATTTGTTCGACATGCCTCCGGTGCTATCGCCTTCGCTTAAGACCTATGTGCATCGCTCGACACTCGCCTTCGGGAAGCTCTAGAAGCGAAGGAACTGGTCATTCTGCTTCTCAATGTTCTCAGGAGAAGTCTTGCACGAGGTAGTAACTAGTCTTGTGAGATTCGTCAACAATTTCTAAGTGTAGGCAAGTTTTGAGGCGTCGTCCATCAACCTTGGAGTCTCAAGCTCCGACACCAGACCAGATCGACTCGAAACCTGGTGGGGTTGTTGTGTATGGGATCGTGGGAGCTATTGACCTTCTCCATCGACTCGCTGCGACAAGTTACCACCACTCTCGCAGTGATAATGTAGAAAGGGTGCAGGAGTATTCCCAAAGCCAACCTCCTGATGGCTTGCCGGACTTAATCCTCTTAATCATCAACTATAAGTTCCCAAATGCTCCCGAGTCATTGCGGATGCAGTTGGTTAAGTCTATTATCTATCGGCGTAACCGACTAAGGTACCAGCAGAGCCGTTAGAGCAAACTTGCTACTGAGCGGAGGGACGACGATGCACCTGTCAAGCTACCAAACAAGACCGACCCTCTTCCCAATCATGGTCGAGTTCCGTTGGAAGAGCTTAAAAGAGATGCACTAACTTCTACCCCGAAAATCGTTGTTAATAGATCTAACACAGAGCCAACGAGAGCAAGTACCACAAAAGCCGGGACAAACCGGCGCAGTCAGCGCCGAGTATCAAGAGTAGCGGTTCATTAGATCGAGTTGGTGACATTGTATATCCTCGACCGCCGACTGTACCGGCCAATGCTTCCCACACCGAGTGCCAGTTCTGTTCGGAGGAAGTGACAAAGGCCGACATCAGTAATCCAAAGTGGTGGAGGTACGTTCTTATCCACTCGATAACGTTCACATCTACTAACACTTTTGCACTTTAGGTCTTGTGTTAATACTAACATGCGACTCTACATCTGTATCTTTAACGAGTATAGAAGCCTTCCGCCATCGTTCTCAAATCGTACTGCCTGGTTCAGTCATGTGCGGGAACGACATGGCCCAGACTAGGCCCAGTATATTCATCGCCCTTTTCAGCATCACTGTACGTTTGGACAGGACGTAAACCTGCCTTTTGCTACAGAGCATGATCTTTTCCAACATTTGGTCGCGGCTCACTCTGGGGGTATTCAAGAATCTGAGCTACTCAACATCGTACGTCGAAGTAAGGTTACTATCCCTTCTTTGGAACCAACATACGTTTTTTACAACGAGGACGTAAGCGAGCTTCCTGAAAGAACAGAATTTAACAGTACAGAACATGATGAAGGCAAGGCTAGCCAAGGAAAGCTGAAGTCATTAGATGACCAGAGTTCAACTGGGCTTAAGAATTCGGAGAAAACTCTAAAGACAGCCCCTGGGACATCAAACAAGGCCCCAAAACAAGGCGGTTCAGAAGCTCAAGTAAGCTTCCTCTTACCGTCAGATCACCGCGAGACCAACTCGACAGCCACAGCGGCGGAAGATGCATCTCACTTTGGTGAGAATGTCGGCGAGCAAGATTTCGGACATATCCCTGTAAAATTACACCAACATCTGGAAGACCACCTCCGGTCCGTGGCATTCTTGTCCCTGTGCTGGTAGGACGAAGAAAGGCGACTCGAGATCGCAAGGTAGCAACGAAGTGAGGATACAGGGAGATTCAAAGTCAAACTCCAGTCAAGCCCTAGGGGATTCCGACACCGAGGATACTTGGACGTCTCAAATCAGTCTATTTCAAGACTGCTTCCGATCGAGGCCTACTGTGGATCAAAGGGAAGCCTGGCTCTAGGAAGTCAACTTTATTACGGTATATCATCGATAGAATGGGGAAATAGAATATCGGGGATGGAGCCCTTATTCTCTCGTTTCTTTTTCACCGTCGCGGTGTTGAACTCCAAAGGACTCCGCTCGTTCTCTTCCGGTCTCTCCTTCATCAAGTCCTCAGGCAGGTCCCCAATGCACTCACTACCAGACCTTATCTCAGCCTTTCACGCACGGTATAAGTGCCGGATAGAGAGTGGCATTGGGATCAAATCGAGCTGCAGCTTTTCTTCAAGTCTTCTCTTTTAACGGTTCTAGAGACTCGCTCAGAACTTCTCAGTTCTTGCTACAGCTGCCGTCCATGTCTACTAAACTCCAACAATTGTACATCTGCTTCACTTGCCGTTACTACCCGATCCTAGCTCTAGGAAGCATGTTTGAAATATATCTTGAGCATGAAAACCGACAGGTATTACGACTTTCGAGTATAACGCCCTCTCTACACTCTATTTACCATCATCGACGATCCGGGGTATAATCATGGATCGTGCCTACGGCGTTTTCATGTGGGCACACCTGATTGTGAACTAAACTCAGCTCCTTGCTCGCGACGGTGCCTCGTTGAGTGAGATTGAGGCGAAAATCGTTTCTACCCCTTCAGACCTCAACTCACTGTACAACGAACTTACTCGAAGCATGAGATGGGATTCCATGAAACTAATCCAGTGGATCTGCTTTGCGACAAGACCCTTATCAATAGACGAATTGCAATGGGCCATAGCTATCGAGGCTGACTGCCCACACCGGTCATTACAAGCATGTCAGAGTACGGAAGCTTACATATCGGACAATGACACAATAGAGAAGACTATATTGACTCACAGCTGTGGTCTTGCTGAAGTCACACCGTCTCCTCATACGGAGGTTATCCAGTTCATCCACTCATCTGTCAAGGATTTCTTTGTCCAGCAGGGCCTATCAGCATTGGACGGTAGCTTCATGATGGTCAATTCAATCGGAATGGCACAATCTCGGCTAGCCAGAATTTGCCTATGCTATTTAGCGATGGAGGAGGTCAGTTCGTCAGCAAGCTATAAGTCCAGTGGTTTTCCTTTCTTGCATTACGCTACGACCTCGTGGGTGGCGCACGCAAAGCGAAGCGACGGTCCAGGTTTCCTTCAGGAGGATCTTCTGGAATTGTTTGCTTGGCCATCAAATGATCTCGTGGAACGATGGGTGCGTATTACAGAACAATGGAGAAGGATTCTAGTGACTGTCCACCAGAGGGGACTAGCCTCGTACATGTGATGTCGAAGTATCAGGTGGTAGGGCTGTTGAAGGCTATTTTGCGAAGGGCAGATCAAATTGGCGCTAGTATTGACACCAAAGATTCCTTGGGCCGGACGCCGCTGTCGTATAGCTGCTGAGAGAAGGCACGGGACGGTAGTAGAGCTACAACTCGCGATGGGCAATGTCGACATCGACTCGGAAGACTCCGATGGTCATACACCGTTCTTTTGGGCAGCTAGCAATGGGCACGAAGTGGTGGTCGAGCTGCTACTCGAAAGAAGTGCTGAGTTCATCCTTAAAGACAAGAATAGTCTAACGCCGCTATTCATAGCTGCAGCGAATGGGCACTAGGGAAATCGTGAAGCTATTACTTGAGAAAGGCGCTTGGCTAGACTCTTACAATATGAATGGGCGAACGCGATAGAGTCGCTGAGCTAGCGTTACAAGTTTATCTATATGCACTACAAAATTACTAGATAAAACTATGAGACGAGTGAGTATTTTACTCCCTCTGCGAATGAGCCTACATTGTATAGATTTATAAAGCCGAGACAGTTCAAATGCATGTCTGCCCATTGTGTTTGAAATCACTGCCCACGAGTCAATATCTCTCGTCTCAGTAGCAGTTCTACCACCATGTTCTGAAAGAGCATCTAGAATTCCTCATTAAATTCATCCGCCATTGCTCTGAAAGTCTGACTCGGTTCGTGTATAACTGTAGCATCTTCAATACAGTAGAAACATAGGTCGAAGTCAAATACTCTAGTCATTGCATTTGTAATGAGTACTGTATATTTCCTATTATATCCAGTAAATTAAAGTAAACAGGTGAGGGGACTCGACTACACATACAAGAAAAAAGCTGTCGCAGTTACTATAATAATTCTTCCCTGCATTAAAAACCTTTTGTTAAACGTCTTGATCAGATAACCCCTTGCAGTTAGGATAGAGTAGGTATCAGATCGCCGTTACCACAAAATGTTGCAACATCAAGTGGTGTCCCCAATTGAATATTTTCAGTCACTAAGTCAGCTCCAGACTCAACGAGCAGTTGAACAGTATCAACATTTCCACGCCGGTAAGCTCAGTGGAGAGGAGTCCAGCCTTGCGTATCTGACAAATTGATATCGATTTCAGTGTCAGACGAGAGAATAAGCTCAACATTTTCAACAGACCTCGCCGAGGCAGTAAAATGAAGTGCAGAGCGACCCTACTGGTCTATGTAAGTCCAATTGGGCTATGCACCGAGACTCAACAAGTACTTGGCCATTTCTACCCCGTATCCACTCATAGCGAAGTGAATTAGCAGTCGGCTTTGAGAATCTTTCTTATTGATATCAGCTCCTCGATCGAGTAGAAGTCTGACCACAGCTTCGTTTCCTTCCCTTGTAACGGCTGCTTGGAGGGCGTTGCCGTAATGCCCGCCTTGAGCATTGATATCGGTTCCTCGATCAAGGAGGAGTCTGACTATAGCTTCGTTTCCTACATATACTGCTGCTAATTCTTGGAGGGTGTTGCCGTAATACCCGCCTTAGGCATTGATATGGGCTCCTCGATCGAGTAGAAATCTAATCACAGCTTCGTTCTCTCCATTTGCTGCTGCTGCTGCTTGGAGGGCATTGCCATACACTCTACCTTAGGCATTAATCTTAGCTCCTCGATCGAGTAAAAATCTGACAACGGCTTCGTTTCCTTCAATTCTTGTCGCTGCTTGGAGAGCGTTTCTATATGCTCCTCCTTGGGCATTGATATTGGCTCCATTGTCGAGCAGAAGCTTAACAGTTACCCATCATCCTTCAGCTGCAGCGCTTAGTAACGCGCTTCCCGAATCGCCAGTCTCAAGGTTTACCTCTGCACCGTTTTTCAGTAGAAATTTTACAACTTTCGTATATCCGCCAGCTCCTGCGCGCTCTAGTGCTGTGCATTGCTGGTTTGCTCTTGCATTTACATCTGCACCAGCTTCGACAAGATTCTGTTAACCGATATTTCGCTTACAGTATCACCTCCAATGAAACCCCACCCCCCAAAAAAACCAAACACTACATTTCAGCAGTTCAGCAATTTTCACCTCGCCAGCAGCGTCAGGGTATGCTTTTCCATTTTTAAGCAAAATCAGTTTTGTAAGATCTTCTTTAGCTTCAATAACAAGATCATGCCATCCCCGAATAATCCGACCTCTTTCTCTCCTGGACCTACGACGCCATGATGCAAATGCTTTTGATGCGCTCGCAATCGCCTGCTCTACATCGACATCGATGCATTCAGGACGCCTGTGCATCTGGTCCCGGTCAAGGGCAGACATTGGTTTGTCTTTAATTATGCGATTCTGACCGCCCGGAAGAGCAAGGTTGAAGGTTGGGCGACACCCAGTGCCTCATGACCACAGTTTATTGGCGGCGAATAATGGCTTCGTCGGGATTGGGAATGGCTGGCTGAGTGCTTTCTCCCGGATTAGATATAGTAGCTTATTTTTCGTAGCATGTAGGATGCAGCCTGGTAGCTTGAGGATCGAATTGAGATACCAGGGCCGCAAACACTGGAGCCGTGAAGCCAGCGGCCAGAAGAGAGGTAGAGAAGCGCATGGCTATATAATGAACGAAAGGTTTAGAGAACAAATGAGTGACTAAAGGTAAGCCTTGCAGCAAGAAAAGCTTGTAGAAAGGAAAATCCAAAAGTACTTAAAGGAATGTAAGCTAGACGTTGCTAGAAATTCTAGAACCTACTATAATTTAGAGCTATAGTTAAGCTTATACGACTATATTAATAAGGATAGTGATGTTCTAATTTGTAGGTAGATATGTTCTTCGTCCCTTCATCTCGGCATTACTAGCGCGTATATTTATATAGGCTTATTACTATCTCGAACCATGGAAACTCTTCTCAATAATAGAGATCTACAATGTATTCGTACCATTTTGCTCTTAGTGTATAGTAGTTTAGCAGAGATTCGGAATGCTAGTGTTAGCTTATTTCCCCAAGGTTAACGCCAATTAATACAAGCTTAACAATTTAATAGGGAAACAATAAGATTCCAGCCAGGATGGTTTAGATGGCCAAATAGTGAACTATTTAATTATATGGAGATATGAGACCAACGCTTTAACTAACTAATTTATCGTATAAATGTTAAGTACTATTACCAACTTCGGTTTTGCAATTCCTAATCAACTAATAAAACAATCCCGCCGTCACCAACTTGTACTATAGCTTTTCTTACGGCCTATCCAATCTCTTTGACGAGCGTTTAAAGTCCTCATCTATATAAGGCTGTCTCTGTTTCGCTTGAATCTCCTTTAGAGTATCTTTGTTAATTAATTCACTGTTAATGTTAATGCATCTAGCGTCTAAAATTAGGCACGGCGTCTGTTTAGCAAGAGTGACGCGAACAATGCGAGGGAGATTGGATAGAGGCCGGTGAAGAACGTGGATAGGGATTTAGATAAAATTGGATTAGTTTTAAAGCGCTAAGTTGAAAAAAAAATTACAGATATAAATAAACGCAGGTCTCTATATTATCATTTCGATCTGGAGCTACTGGATACTCCTAATTAATATCAACGCCATCAAAGCCATAGATAGGTTTCCAAGAATGATAAGAGTGATACGAAGAAGGCACTTTAAGTACTTAAGGACGCTAGAAGGTCGGAGAAAGTTATTGAAGTTAGCTAGCCGGCATCGTTCATCGTCCAGCCTCCTATCTACATAGTATCAACTTAGCTTGTGTTAGTAAAAAGACTGAGAGAAAGGGATATACTAAGATCTAAACTTCTATTCCTGGGTTTATCTAACGATAAAATCCCGAAAAATCCTAATAGTAGGTATCCTTTATATCTCCCACATCCATGCCAAATTGTGCTACAACAGCCTCGTGGATGCCGGTAGATAGTTACTTTAGCAAAAATACACTAGAGACTTTCTAGGATGGATATCTCCTGGAGATATTTTTAAAGAAAGTTCTAGACTAGCTGTTGGCTCTGCTGTCTACACCTGAATTGTGTAAACGTTTACGCTGCGCAGCCCGGCGATATCTATATTTTCCCTCGATCAGGGAAGAAATACAGTACATTTAGGCCTCGTGATCCTATAGACTCCCGAGCTTGGGTGCTTCAAGAATAACTCCTATCACCGCGAGTTATTAGCATTAACACTTTATAGCAATCGACATGCTTCTCTGCAGCCTACATCTAGTGATCCAACGGTAAGGACTAGCCTAGAGAAAATATCAGTAGCTTTTAAAACCGAATTACACTGTCGAGCCTTCCTTTGTCTCTCCAAGATGCATCTATATATTGCCGAGCGTATACAGTACAGTATTTTCCGGTTCTGTAACCCATAACCGGCTGCTTATTCGCCCGTCGCTTAAGCAGGGAGTGGCCGAGTAACTTACCTTAGTAACCTAATAGCCACAAGGAATTTAGCTATAATAAATAACGAAGTGGTAAAAGATACTCTCTAACAACTATAATTTCTCTGAGCGTAAAACTACTAGCTGCGGAATATAAAGGTGACACCTATAGACGGAGAAAAGACAACACAGCACTAAACCACTAGAGTACTCTACGAAACCTACCTTGAAGCTAACACCAAGCCAACGCCTTAAGTTGCCAATACACCAATAAAGTATAGAAGTCAAGTGTTGAAAGCTTCCTAACGATATTCATAGTCAAAGTATAGAAGCAAGATGACGAGGCGACGCCTGAGATACACCCACTAGAGTAGAAGCCTACGCAAACGTAGAATATTACTTTGACCGTGATGTAAATTGTATTAAGCGATTTTTTGAGGATAATATCTATGCTCAAAAAGCTGACTAGAAGGGTGCTAGACGCTCCAAGTCGAAATCGACAACCAGTCTTCCCCTAAGTACATTTCCCCCTTTAAATCCTTTAGATCCTGTACCGGCTTCGGCGACCCAAGATGGTACTGCAAATCTAGAGTCGGGGTTGAGTACATAAAGCATAGAGCCCTTATATCGGCCTTTAATTACGTGTTTTTAGTATATCTTCATTCTGGTGGCCAAGGAGCCCGCCGATCCCTCCGAAATCACATCTTATTGCCGGCCATTCTAGACTATAATAGTACCATTTTTACGTAAAGGGAATAGTACCTTAAATCCTTATTTTGTATGAGTTTGGGCCCATTTTGGGCGTCTCTCCTTTAGTATATAAACCCTACTTGCCTCCCACTTAATAGACACAATCAATCAAGTCTTCAATCATGATTTCCACTACATACTTCACTCGTACCATTTCCTATATATTCAAAATGTGATCCGGGGTTCATACCTTATAATGAAGAATCACGGCCTTTGCTCCGTTTAATCTGAGAACCAAGGTTTATTCTTATTCGAAAACTCTCTTTCTATAAGTTTGAGAAGCGCTAGAGAATATCTAGAGATTTAAAGGGGAGGAAAGAACAGAGTAGAAGGAGACTGGCTATGTGACGAGTAAGATAAGCAGCTGTTATTTAGACTAGCTTTTCTGGGAGGGGGTAGAATGAGGGAGGGGCAGAATGAGGGAGGGGGCAGAATGACAGAGTGTACAATGAGAGAGTGTGCTAAAGGAGAGTGGGCGGAGGGAGAGTGCGCCGACAGAAGAGTACACCGAAAGAAGAGTACACCAAAAGAAGTACTTCCCATTCATAACATGCGAAGTGAAGTACGGCGCTGCAGCTCTCGATATCGCCGATAGGCAGAATGCCTAGAGCATGACACTTGCATTGAGAGGCATGTCAAACTCTTTAGACTTGTAAAACGCGAAAAGGAGTTTCACTAGGAGATTCTCGCCTTCTCAATTTCACATGATCACGAAACAACACGAGTCTACGGCCATTATTCTGTAATTGATAGAGACGAAACCAACTTCTACTGCCATCCATCCGATTCGGAAATTCGACGTCACGGAACTAGACGGCAAAGAGAAATAGACGGCGTACAAATTTTACCAAGAATGTTTACAATAGATGGATGCCGTCTCATTTGAAAAGAATCTATTCAGCAATTGATGAATTGCCCGCCGATCTGGATGTTAATACCTTACAGCAGTCCGAGCTAGGAGAATTAGGGGACTTTCACAAGGGTTAGAAAGCCACCATCCCTCTCACCAATAATGAAGCTCTGATGCTGCATCTCTGCTAGAGGATGCCGGCAGTCAATCAAGTCATGTTGCTCCGCGAGACATTTTACCCCAGACACATCCTTGTCTCAGAGGATGAAAGGGGGATCATTCAAAAAGCCGAAGAAGCGGAATCGGCCTGTATGTTTCTTAGGAGGTACGATGGAGAGAAAACGGTTTGCTGCAAAATTTCTTGCACCTTGGTAAATTCTTGGCAAGAAAAATTCCAGGCAGAAATTCAGGTAACAATTGCCTCAGGTAATACTGCCTCGGGCTTTGGAATTGAATTATATGACCACAGCAATAGGAACTAATATAGGCTTCGAAACTGAATTATATGGCCACAGCAATAGGTAGTAATATGGGCTTCGAAACTGAATTATCTGGCGGACTATCTTTGGTATCTACATTCTTCGGTCGTCTAACCCACGCAAGGATACGTTTTACTCAGCCTCTCTGCCACAGCTACAAAGCTTTTTAACCCCCAGCAGAGAAGATACTACGCACAACCAGTTACTACACGCCGCCTACCTCGCGATGACGAAATCAAGTCATGGTCTGTTCAACTTGTTAATGTAGAAGGAAAATAAGAGAAACCACGCTCCACGAGTCCACGAGGGGAATCCTTGAATCCCTTGACCTATAAAAGAGACCCTCGCTGTAGTTGTACCCAGGGGAGTTCTAAGTACATTACTTAAGGCTAAGGAAATTTACTCCACTACGAAGAATCTAGGATAATTAAATCACGTCTGTAATTCCGTATCTAGCTTATAGTCTTGAATATTAGTACATTGTACTACGTATACAATTTATCTTAAGAAAATTTAGCGGTGCTGTTTACGTAGAGCTGACTGAGGTATAATAAGGACGAACACATAAAAACGCGGAATAAGCGAGCTACTAAGAGAAAGCAAGAGAAACTAACATACTACGTCTTGGCTTAGATCAATCTCTGCGTATAACTCTCAATATCTAAGAAGGTTACTTTTATTAAAAAAAGAAAGAGAGCTCGAGGTGCCGCATCTCACCCAAAAGTCTCTCTATTGCGGGCTGGAAGATGGTCAACCGTTAGGGATCCTCGAAGTAGTGAAAGATCCTAGCTACGCGCTTGCAGAGACTCCCCTGGAAACTCTTCTTAAGGAATTTATCGAAGGGTATCTGGATAGCGCGGCCGGGAAAGTCCTACTGGAGTACATTTTCGGCGGCAAGGATGCCTTTAGAAGGTGATGTTTCGAAGCCTTTAAAGATAATAGTATCAATACTATTACTGGGTATATTATAGTTAGCTCGCTTATAATAATTAATCGATTAGTTAAGTTAAGATGGTGCAAGATACAAAGTATAGAGAAGATTGGTCGCGCCAAGTTATATTCACATTTCTGCTACGCTCGGGGAGAGAGCCATAGTGGAAAGGAATGCAGGAACGCGTGACTTGGGTTAGGAGTTCCTAGACCTAGAATCATAGATCTTGTTCTGTGCTAAGCTGGATTTAGATTCTTAATTCCTGATTCCTAGGTTCCTGGGTTCTTGGGTGTCCAACTTCTAGAAAAGGTTCTAGTCCTCTTATTCCTGTAACAACAACTAATTTCATCTCCGTAAAATACACGTGATTTAGTATATAAGTTACCTACTTACTCTATATAATAGTTATGTGCTCTAGCTGTTCGTATGATTTCATTACTTTATAACAAGTAGAGCGTCGAAATATCTTGTATACGTACGGAAAGTTATAGTACGTAGTATCCAGAGATTCCAGTTCCTTATCACTTCCTCATCGCCCCCAGGTTACAGTATCACCACCTTCCTGCTCATCTTTCTCTTTCTCTTTCTCTCTCTCGTCTTGCTTTTCTACCTATAGCAACAACCCACTATGATATTATTATTTGGATCCTACTTATCGTGCTTACAAGACTCTAGGCGCTAGAGCTGCACCGACTATCACGTCCTCCAACTCCTCCACCTTTACACAACCTAATCTTTCTATCCAAAGTCCCGAGGAACCTCCTATAAAGCAACGTTCCTGCCCTACGATTGTACCTCTAGAATTCACCGAAACACCGTAAAGTCGGAGCCCCGATAAACTACCCTTCTCGATGCGACTATACCGAGATATACGAACGATATACTTCTCTAGCTATAATTTGTCGCCAGTAGTGAGTGGAGGACCTTTTTCGAACATCAAGCCTAGCTAAGGATCTACCACGCGAGGTCTCGGCGGTAATACACGAAGGTGTACCAGAGTCGCAAGAGCTTCTAAAGTCAAAGGTAGCAATTGAACTTACGTAAAGTCGTCGCAATGCACGTACTATAGAGTTATCTACTAAGGAGCGAATGTCATAAGTAAACAGCAAGGAACAAGGCGGACAAAGTGCTAAGAAAAAGAGATTGTTGTATATATCTTTTCACTTCAACTATTAAACAATCAACCTCTACATTACTAACACTACTACAAGCCCCAATCTAGAAGATACCTTCCTTGGTTGATTTCTACTCGGTGAGGAACCCAGTGACACAAACCAATATAGATAGGTCGTCTTGATCTCTAGGCCTCCTCAAGTATTCCCGACAACAACCATCTCTGTACAGGTCTCAAGCTTGAACTAAGGAAGGAAGGCGTAAAGTTCAATTTCCTCACTTTGCGATTGTAATATATCTTGTTTGGTGAAATATAGCATGGATAGATGTTTCTGGTCGGGCCGGTAGTTTTGGTCGGTGGTTTTGGGTGGTTGCATGCTCTGCGGATGCTTTGCTGAGACTCGGGGAGAATTGGGATGTGATCCACTATTTCTTTGTTGATCCAACGTCGAAATTTATATCTATAGATTAATGACAAAAGAGCTATCAATAATCAACTCCAAAATTAAACCCCCCCTCCCCTCCTTAAAATTTACCTTTACTTGTATAATGAAATCAAGTCCGAAACATTTTTATGTTACTATATAATTATTCTAGAATTCGGCTTTGTTCAAGAAAGACGGAAACTGCTTTACTCTAGCCTGTGAATTCTCCTGTGACTACGGCAGCAACTGCCTGCGAAATACGTGTTGCTTTCTCTGCTCTAACTATAGTTATATTGTAATGGTGAGGCTTGAAACCTGCGGGATTCTTTCGGGGATAGGATTCATTTAGGCGATCGGTTATAGATTTGACTACGCGATCATTGCTGCAAAGGCACTCGATTACCAACTTTTTTTTTAGATGCTTGTTGAAACAAGCCACTTTTTTGTTTACTATAAGGATATACAGAGTGACAATATACGGGTCACTTGTAGTGTTGATAGAGTGCTTGGATTCATTGCCAACTTGCAAATGGGTAGATGCAGCAATCTAGCGTTCTATTAAAGCCCTTTGTAACGGACCATAAATCTATAATAACTCTAGATCCCGAGCTTGGAAAGCTACTCAATTGCGGGTGTCCTACCAATGTTGCAACTCCGTTCCGAAGTATATCTTGTACCATCATAATAGAAATGGAAACTTCTCGACGAAGAAAAGATCTCTCTCTCCTTGATAAAATTCCCCAGCTCTGAAGTTTCCTTGACATCCCACATAGCCCTAATAGCATCCTTGACAGAAACCCAGCAATGAGACAAGCCCTCAGCTGACTCCAGGTCAGTCAGCTCAGGGCATTTAGTGTCTTCTACCATCTTGGCAAAATAGCAGAAGGAGGCTTGATGAAGGTCGTTGCGCCACTCCTCGCTCTTCACAAAGCATGGGCTAATATCCATCGAGACTTTGCAGCTGGCTTCCTCCAGGATCTCCCTCGAAACGGCGATGGAACGGTCTTCATTGGGTTCAATACTGCCGCCAGGGAGCTTGTAGCAGTTTCCCTTCATGACATGAATGAGGGCAATTCGTGAATTGAGAGGATTTTAGAGAATTGCGCGAACGGTAGAGCGGTGGGTGTAGGCCACGTTAGGGTCCTTGCGGCCAATAATCTTCACAGTAGCGACAGCGCTGGAATTGGAGTCCAGCTACTAAGATATACTGGGGTCACAATTGAGCTTCCTACTTGTCCTAGGAACCCTAACTCAACAACAACGCATCCATATCCAGTCGTTCCGACCTTCCGCCAGTGGCCCTTCCCTCGCCGCAACCTTCCACCCCCATGGTATACACTGAATCCTCCTGAGGACCGGCCGTTGTTGCAGCGCACCTTTTCCTTGTCCAATCTGACCATGACCCTGGCGACGCGCGATGCAACCTGCCGGATAAGCGGATACGCTGAAGGGACTCATGCAGCTCGAACAGTAGGAGTCTTTGGACATACCTAGACCGGGCGTTGATGACACCACATAATGTAGTTAGCCTACCTACTCCTGCACGCTGCCGCCTGTACCCGAGCACCGGATTTAAGAGCCTGATATTACTTGTCTAGAGAGGCTACTTCGCTTATTGGTTGTATAGCTTACCGAGACTATTTGGGGTAATCTCATAGAATCTAAACCTCCCTTCCTTCCAACGCGGTTAGTCACCATCGCCGCTCTACTTGTGGCGGTGCAAACTGAGCCTGCCGTGGCAGCCCTGAGCAAGCATGAGCAAGCCAAGACTGGCCTAAATCTGGGACACCACATGCAGATATCCCAAATCTAGGCCACCCCCTAGTCAGATAGCCTATTTCCTAACGCCAGTGGCCTAGATTTAAGCCATAAATTTCGTCTATAGTTTCCTTTGAATTATTCTAAAAGAATTTATATTATTATAAGGTAACTTGTTTTCAAATCTTGAAGCTACTATCGTAAATGTATATCCAATACTTGCAGGTCATACATCTCTACGATGTTGTCTGGATCTAAGAGCTTTCAGTGAATTCGATACTCGTACCGAAACAGCTTCCCGGCTTCACACTCATCTTCCGCCTCGTCGTTCATGTAACCATCTATATAACTGTTGGCGATTAGTATGCGGGTTTTGCTCTCAGTGAGTCGTGTCTTACCATTCGCCGACAAATATGCAATCGACCGGTAGTGTGCCAGATGGACATTGCATAATTGAGGGCAGAGGTATTGGCCTGAGAATGTGAGGCGTCTCTTTGCGTTCGGGAACAGCACGACAATGTCGCCAGTTATTGTCATCAGTGGTACGTTGGCAATCAAACCTCGCTCAGTCCGACAAAATTCACGATTGCGCCGTACCTTGGTTGTAGGCAGAGACATAAGAGATCTCCACGTCCCGCATTTACCGGCAAAGTCTTTCACGGACTCGATATCCGATTCGACAATACAGCGGGATGTCTTCAGCTGCTAGTCTATCACCCGTCCTTCCAAAGCCGTTCGAACGATAAGATCCAAATCTATATATTCAATAGAGGAGCTCCAAACTGGCCCCCTTGTCTCCCAGGCGTTCACTTGAAGGAATGTAGTAATATACTCAATCTCACGGACGGTGTCGATTAGTATCGCTTTCATGGTCAATGGGTCGAACGAGCTGGGAGTGATGAAGGGCTCTCTACTGGCTCGAAAAAGTTGAGGCTGCCCAGGATCGAAAATCCCAGGTGCTAATAGGTGCTCCTCGATATATTTGTGCCAGTATATCGACCAAGAAATCTCTCCTGCAGCGTCATACATAATCCTGTCGTTGTTGATAGAGAGTATATCGAGACACTGTCTTCCCAATATACTCTTCTGGCCGAATCATACATAGAGATTGAATGGTTGAGTATGTAGTTGACGAGCCCCTCGGTGCTGCGGCCGTCAGACACGAGGCCAACGAACAAAAAGATCTTGTCCACTGCGATTCGCGGCTCAGTAGCACGAAACCGGTATACCAGCTCTTGGAGCTTTAGCTCTGTCCTACCACCAGTCCGCGACTCTCGCGTCGCTTGCACAAGCAGCAAGTTCCGGGCGCCTTCTCCCTTCTGTACTAATTCAGCGCGTATATCATCAGCATAGAGGAAGTGTACCCAATCTTTCGCCAGACGAATGACATCTCGCCAATTAAGAGACTGTCCTTTAACAATTATGGAGTTTTCCCTGGCCAGGATCATCTCCTAGATGGCCCAAACTTTAGTCCAGAAGGGATCTCGAAATATCTCCGATTGATTACGAGCGAGCTCTTCTACTTCTACATTCTCAAACCAATAATATACTGTTGAAGCATTCGCAACCGTCGAGGGTAAGAGCCTATTCTGATGGCCCTTCTCGTGAAAGTCCTGCTGATTGATACATAATTGATCCACCTAAAGCACTCCAGGTGTTGACTTATGCCGAAGACTCAGTAGCGCTTCGTACAACGACCTAGTCACAGTGTACTTCAAGTCACTCAGGGTGATGGAGTCTCTGGGGTCTGTCAATAATTCGCTACCCCAGATGTATAATAGGAATTGGTATTTCAGTTTGTTCTCGAGCGAATCGATAACCAACTCGCACTGAATTGGTGCCTCTAGAGCCACGGCCGGTCGGAGGAGTAGTAGACGCAGTTGGCCCAAGTCTAGTTGGCTGAAAGGTGTGTTTTCAGTAAGATGTAGTTTCGATAGGGGCACTTGCAATAGGTCTAGGCAGTGCTGTTGGTAGATAACGTTGCAGATGAGCTTTTCAACTACGTTTTAGAAGTCTCTCGCATCTTCCTAGAGTTCGAGGTCGCGGTACATACAAGCGTTTGTGATCCGCAGTACGAATGCAACAATGGACAAACGCTGGTACAATATTTGCTCAGCAGCTCTGGGCTGGACATGAGCAGCCAAATGATGAGCCCAGAAGCCGATGATGTATCCACGTAGTGAGCCTGTACAGTCATATTGGCTATACATCTGTTCCTTGAAGTGCCCTTGAGCAGTATAAGTAATGTATTCTTGTGCCAGGAAAAGATTTCCAGCCGAACGGTCATAGAAATTTGGTATCAAGTCCAAAGTCAGCATGTATATGTACTTGAGATATTCTTCAACGGAGAAATGCGCAATAGTAATCCAATGTACTTCGGCTCGTACGTTGTTGCCGTCCTAGGGTAATGGTGGACTGATGTGAATTAGCCCGCTAAGGCTTCACGAGGTCAACAGCATCCAGGTTATTATCACAATCATAGCCGTTCAACAGGGAGATTGCACAGGCTGCAGCAAGCTCGCGAAGAGTCAATGGTCTAGCACTGTAATATATCTATTACATCGAATTGAAGCCATGTTGTCGGATGTTGGGCGTTTAGGTCTACCAAAAGATTCTATCGTAGAACGGATAAAGGGCGTCTAGTAAATTAGCTAGAATGGCTTCGAGTTGTAATACTGGGATTTTTCGGCGATCGATTATAATCAAGTGTTCAACGTACAGTGCATCTAGTCGGAACCTATAAGTGTTAGCCTATAATGGATTGAAAACCTCATGTCCACGACGTATATACCATTAGCTCAGGTTACTATTTAATCAGCGAGGTTATTCCTGTCGTCAACTAACTAAATTTGAAAATTATAATTATCTACTAAGCGACTCGAAACCGCCTTCAGGCTGTCTTCCCTAAGAGCCAATGGCGGAATTTCTTCTTTTCTCCACCTATGCCCAGATCCACAGAACTGCCTTATACTCTGGCTGTCCCTGGAGAACAGGATCGATCGAAATCGTACCGGTCTATCCTGTCGATTGCTTCCGATCAAACGATTGAGGTGACGTAGGAAAGCCTCTTGCTAGGAAGAGGTCGTCTCATCCACGGCATCGATCACAGCAACTATCTCCAATGCTTCGCTTCTTGTTCTCTAATACCCGTGGCTATGTCTTCGAGAACATTTAGTACGAGAGCGCCAATATCATTGATCTGTATAGCGTTCAAATGATTTTCGTATGTAGTATTGACTCTACTAGGCGTCGGACTAAGTGCGCAAAGGCAGGCAAGGCATATGTAATAGAAGAATTCCGGCGAGTCCTAGTAGTGCGCGTCAAAGGAGCAGATGACTGGAATCCAAAGTAGATCCTTAGGTGTTGCCGGAGAATCTTGCAAGTAATTGAGCACGAGGGAGCTTTTTTTGATTAGTCGTGCTTGAATAGGTTTCGTCTGAAGGGCGTACTGTACCACAAGATGCTTTTGCCCGAGCCCACTTCAGCCTATCGTTAGCTGGTTCCTATACGCGGGTTCTAAAGAGCCTCACGAACCATCGCCATGGATCCACAACACATCGTCACTACTCCATAGCCATTCTGGAAGGAGATTCTACATCAACCATGAGCCAGTCCCAGCTACAGCGGTACCTTTCTCTTTGAGAACTTGAGGCTGAGACCGAATACTGGACTCCTGGGGCTTGAACAACCACCACGCATACCATCTCTGAATATGTCGTTGCTTCTGGGCTACAACGATCAGTGAGGAGACCATGAATAGGCAGGGATACATACTTGGATCACTGAAATTTATAGTATTGCCCATACCAACTTGAGTGATACCATTTTCGCCCGTCTCAGTGTCTCCCACCGTGAAGTCTCTCACCATACCAGCCATCGAAGTTGCGGAGGCGCGATGTCAAATTGCAAGACTGCCAGAATCCCAAAGATATGTGTCGAGCCATTTTCGCGCTTCCATCTCGACGTACATGAAGGTGGGTTGAAGCGCGATGTGAATGGCTGAGCAGCTGCAGCTGTACTGCCTCAACACGGCTGGCAAAGGCGTCTGACGAGAGCGTCGGTTTGAGAGATACCTCAGCCCCGCCCACTTCTTCCATTTACTTTTCTACAATCTCAGAGCCTGATTCCACAAACATTGTCACTAGTTGCAATCGAGATAGATAGATATCAGTTCGCCATGTCCGGACTCGAGATAGCGGCAGCAATCATCGGTATTACCGATATCGCCATCAAGAGCATCTAAGGGCTTTACGACAAGGCCCAAGAGTATCGTGACGTACCAGAGAGCTTCCAATGCTTTCGAGATGAGATTACAGGCTTGCAGACCAATCTCTCAGGACTAGAGTTCCTCAATAACGCAAATGACAGTACGAAGGAGCAAGTCCGGAAGATAGGCTTGGATCAATACGTGAATTTCTTGTGGCGGAGCTTGTAACCAATTCGAGGCCAAATTGGCTAAATGGACCAAGCACGATCAAGGGAAGAGCTTTCGGGACAGGATGAATATCTTGCGCGACAAGACCGCCATTTAGAAGTTCACTAGTCAGGTCAGAATCACCGCGCGCTTGGTTAGACTTGCGGTCGGGATATTGACCTTGTACGTTCATCAGCTTTCGGGCGCTCGTTCACTCTTGTTTACGATTGATATAGGGAGAAAGTGACAGATACGGAAGACCTGATAAAGAAGGTCGCGCAATTTAAGATTGCTACCTAGTATAAGATAGACACCAATGTAGCACAGCTAAAGAAAATTCAAGAAGAGGAGGAGGAGGAGGAGGATGCAGAATTGGACGTTGAGGAAGAGGGAACAAATCTACAGGCCTTCATAGAGAAGCTCGACACTGTAGCCGAGCAATTGGGATCAATTAAAGCTGACCAGGCCATTGGGAATGTGAAGACGGCGAAGGACGCGCAGGTCCAGGTTAGTATGTTAGAAGCTGTCGCCGACAAGGTGAGGAAGCAAAAAATCGGAGATGTCGAAACGAGCGAGAACGGTAAGGTGCAGAGCCAGGTGGCAAAGGCGTCTTCGACTAGAACCATTAATGATCTTTCCAATTAAATCAAAAATCAGACCTCGTTTAGGGATAATGACGGATTTAGGAGTAAGATGAAATCGTGTGATGAATGGAGAGCTCCTAACGAAGGTGCTCACTTCCGAGCTTCGCTCTTCAACAGCTCATATTTACAAACCATTTGTTCTAGCCTATTCAGTCCTGTCGAGGTGGCCTTATCGTACTAGGGCAACTTGAACCTGAACTTGAACCTGAACTTGAACTTGTGTGATTTGGGGCTTCCTGCGCGATTTCCTCCTCAGTCTATACGTGTCACTCTTCTTCTGCCAGAACTACAATAAGTGCCTTTGCTAACGTTATCGTCTTCCCAGCTCGTTGTACAAAGACTCCTCTTGCGCGCAGCGTGTTTTGGATTGCTTGAAGTTGTATTGTCTTGGGTTTATTAAATGTATCTTTTGTCTAGTTTTTGGAGTTATAGTAGAAGTAGCACCAGAGGTCGTAGTCAACTAAGAAGTCTGTTGTTTCATATTCGTGGAACCACGTGGCAGCGTATTCTTGTATATTCCAAAGTGCCACCGCTCTTCCCTTTCCTTCCATTCGTCTTCCATTGTGTGTTTTCCGAAGCCAAGCCAGTTGCAACTCAGACACCTGTTGACGGATACGCGCAGCCCACAATTTCCTATACTCAAGCCCAGACACCCGTTGAAGTTTTCGCACCAACACCACCTCCTCAAACACCTCCAGAAGTCAAGCTGGTTGCCACACCACCTCCAGACAACCAGCACATCAGGAACCATGTCAAGAACCCTCCAAATCCTCCAATTTACACTTCCCCAGAACCACGCTAAAGAGATTAGAGAGATCGCGGAAGTACCCTAAATTGTCGAAATCACACAACTTCGCGATCAAGATCAAGATCAAGTTGCCCCAGAAGGACTTCAATTTTAAGCTCTACGACAACGGCAAGGCCACCAACCCAAGAACCCTCTGTTGGAATAATAGTTTATTTCAGCCGTATATATAAAGCTATATAGTAGTCTGTGCTCTGTTTTAGGGTAGAGTACTACTTCGTATATTGTAGATAGAATAGAAGGATATAAATAATTCAATACAATAAATAGACTATAGTAATACAGAGATATTACTATTTAGTATATATATACTATTAAACTATATCCCCTAGTTCAATTAATACTAATTAGTGGTTAACTATAACTATAATATTCTAATATATAAATTTATAGATAAACTATAGATTAGAAAGATAGTCTTATTAGAAGAGATATATATATAAGAGAAGGATCTTAATTAGGAACTTATACTACTCTTTAAGAAAACTAACTTATATATTTTATACTAATAGATATTAAAATTATAAGTAAAAACTTATACTACTACTTAGAGATACTTTAGAAGATATTAAAACTAGAGGAAGACTTTAATTAAGAATTTATATTACTCTTTAAAAATAACTTCTATATAGATAAGATAATTATACTATCTATTACTATATATAAGATTAACTCTAATCTCTAGAGAGGAAAGTTTAAAATAGATATAAAGGATAAGGATAAGACTAATACTATACTTTATATAAATATATATATTCTTTATATAATTATAGTTTAAGAGAGGAATAATATTAAGAATAATATATTATAAAAGGATTTTTAAAATACTTTTTATAAATAGTTAGTTAAATTATTCTAAAAGATATCTTAAGAGATAATTATTTATCTCTATATATTTCTATTAAAATATAAAGTTTAGATTAAAAAGAGAATAGAGTTTATAATATATATTATAATATTATTAGAGGTATTATAAAAGAAGGAA
Source organism: Pezicula radicicola (assembly GCA_003008705.1). Lineage (NCBI taxonomy): Eukaryota > Fungi > Ascomycota > Leotiomycetes > Helotiales > Dermateaceae > Pezicula > Pezicula radicicola. The sequence goes on along the minus strand of PDUO01000106.1, from coordinate 3,947 downwards.
TAATATAAGTAAATAAGAGAGGAAGTAGAAATAATTATTTAAGTATATAATAAAAAGTTTATATTAAGATTTTAATAATTACTTAAAAATAAGAGGAGGATATATATATAAGTATAAAACTAAAAAGATAAAGTATAATAAATAATTAAGATAGAGAAAGACTAATAGAAGTATAAATTTTATATAAGAGAGAGGGATAATAGAGAAGTTTTATATCTTAATTCTAAGATATAAATCTAACCTTAACTTATATTTATAACTATACTATATAATAGTTTAAATTTAATAATTAAGTAATAAATATAAGAAAGAACTCTATATAAATTATATTATTAGTTTATAATTCTATAATATTTATTTATAACTTTATTATCTTTAGAAATAAGGATATAATTATAAAATCTTTAATTTAGTAATTTAACTCTAAAATAAACTTAAAATCCTAATAATATATAATTTTAATAAAGAATAATAAAGTTATTTATAGATTTAATAAAGATCTATAATAATAATAATTAAAAGTATAAAGGAAATATATATAATATTCTTAATATTAAATTATAAATCTTTTATAATTATTATATAAAAATTAAATTAAATAAAGATAGATATTATCTTATATTTTTAATAATATTTAAAGATAAAGCTTTTAAGTTCTATTATAATAAGATCTTTAAATAAAGATATAACTTTATTAAAATAATTTATATAATAAAGATATACTTTAAGATAAAAGAGAAAAGATAATTATATCTTATAGAATAAAAAGATATAAAGTTTAGGATTATTATTTAAAAATACTCTAATTAGTTAAAACTTAAATATCTTAAAATACTCTTTAATAAGCTTTATATAATATAATATAGATTATTAAATAAATATTAAAATAAATATAATCTTTAAGACTAAGTATTTAATACTTACTAGAATATTAAGAAGTATAGTTATATATTATTTAAACTATTAATAACTTTTAAAGGACTATATACTAAGTTATATATTATAATTAGTATAAAAGTATAAATTAAATAATCTTCTTTTTACTAAGGTAATAAAGAGAATTATAAGATAGAATAAAACTAGATAGATAAGATATATAGAGAGTAATATTTAAGATATCTACTTTATATAAACTAGGTTTTTTATAGAAATAATAATAAAGAAGGAAATTTACTAGAGAATTACTAAAGGAACTAAAACTAGAATTTTTAAAATAAATTAAATTAGAAATACTATATATATAAAAGACTAAAATATTAGTTTATAAAGTATACTAAAGAAGAATATATAAAAGTATATAAAAAGTTTAAAGAATAACTAGTTATAGAATATAGAATTATAGATATAAAGAAACTCTAATAATTTCTCTATAACTATAAAGAGATACTAGATACTTTATATAAAAATAAAGAAGATAGAGATAAGAACTAACTCTTAGTCTTTAATATATATATAATAATCTTAATTACTAATATATTATATTAGATCTTTATAATAGAACTTAGTAAAGTAGATAGAATATAGAACTAACTCTTAGTCTTTAATATATATATAATNATAAATACTATCTTATATTTTTAATAATATTTAAGAATAAAGCTTTTAAATTCTATTATAATAAGATCTCTAAATAAAGATATAACTTTATTAAAATAATTTATATAATAAAGATATATTTTAAGATAAAGGAGAAAAGATAGTTATATCTTATAGAATAGAAGGATATAAAGCTTAGAACTATTATCTAAAAATAATCTAACTAGTTAAAACTTAAATATCTTAAAATACTCTTTAATAAGCTTTATATAATATAATAAGAATTATTAAATAAGTACTAAAATAAATATAACCTTTAAGACTAAGTATTTAATACTTATTAAGATATTAAAGAGTATAGTTATATATTATTTAAACTATTAATAACTTTTAAAGAACTATATATTAAATTATATACTATAGTTAATATTAAAGTATAAATTAAATAATTTTCTTTTTATTAAAGTAAAGAAGAGGATTATAAAATGAAATAAAACTAGATAGATAGAATCTATAGAAACTAATAATTAAGATATTTATACTATATAAATTAAGACTTTTATATAAATAGTAATAAAGGAGAAAATTTACTAGAGAATTACTAAAGGAACTAGAATTTCTAAGGTAAATTAGATAAGAAATACTATATATATAAAAGACTAGRATATTAGTTTATAAAGTATACTAAAGAGGAATATATAAAGGTATATAGAAAGTTTAAAGAATAACTAGTTATAAAGTATAGAATTATAAATATAAAGGAGCTTTAATAATTTCTCTATAATTATAAAGAAATACTATATACTTTATATAAAGATAAAGAGAATAAAGATAAGAACTAACCCTTAGTCTCTAATATATATATAATAATCTTAATTACTAATATACTATATTAGATTTTTATAATAAAACTTAATAAAATAAATAGAATATAAATAGTTATTAAATTAAATAACTAGTTTATTATTTATATTATAATAAGAGAGGATTTAAGATAGAAGTATATTTTATATAATATAAATATCTTTATATATAATTATAAATAGTTATTAAATATTTTTTAAGGAATAATACTAGATATAAAAGTATTAGAAGTTTTAATAATTAAAGAATAATAGTTTATTATATTATAAAAGCTTAATCTAACTATTTAATTTAATTATATAAAAGTAAATAATAATATTATTAAGTTTAAAAAAGGATTAATAATATTAATAAGAATAATTACTATATAAACTTTAATTAGTTTAATTATTACTTATATTATAAATATATTAATTTTATTTTTATTATATATTTAAGATATAAATTAAATAAATATATATTTTAATAATATATAGAATTATATTATTTAAAATAATAAGAGAATACTAATTATTAGGAAATAAGAATATTTATTTATATTATTATAAAATAATAAAATAACCCTAGTATACTATTATTTAATAAAAGTAGAGATTTATATACTATATTATTAATTTAAATATCTTTTAGTTTAAAGATTAAAATTAGTTCTAGATAGAGTAGAATATAAGATAGATATAGAGATAATATAGAAAATAATAAAATTCTATAAGTATTATTAATTATATTCTAAATTACTAGAGAGATTTAAGTTCTTAATAAAAGATAAGATTAATTTTAATTACTTTATACTAGTTAATATTATATACTTAGATAATAAACTAGTTTTATATATTATAAATAAAGTTATTATATTTAATATAGTAAGGTTTTTAAAAGATATTATAATAAAAATAATATAGAATATACTCTATATATACTAGATAGATATATACCTTAGTTTATTAGATTATTTTATTTATAATATAAAAAAGAACTTCTCTTTAATAGAGTTTAAATAGAATTCTTAAACTATAATTATAAAAGTAAAGGAAATTCTAGTTAAAGCTTATAATAGTATTAATAAAGTTAAGAGATATTATACTCTATTAAGATATATATATAAAATACTATAAAAGGAGTTAGAAGATAAATCTCTTAAAAAAGAATTTATTCTTTAGATAGTAATAAAAGCTATTAATAACTTTATAGAACTAAATAAACTTATTTTAACCCTTCTTATATTTAGTACTTATTTAAAGATATATAAAGATAATATACTTTTATTATTAATAGTAAAGAGAGTAAAAGTATTTAATAATATAATAAAAGAAATATATAAGATATATATATAAAGATAAATTAGTAATATAATATTAATATAGAATAATCCTTATATAATAGAAATACTAGACTTACTACTCCTCTCTAATATTAAAGTATAAAGAGAGAATAATAGATAAAAAGAGTTATATAAACTATTAGTAGTTATAAAGGAGATATATACTATAGATATACTATATAGATCTATTAATTTTAGATTAACTATAGTAAAACCTTTCTTTATT
>PDUO01000098.1:66462-124534 GCA_003008705.1 Pezicula radicicola | reverse complement strand
ATCTACCTCTTGAGTTACTATACTTTCCTATCTTAGCTATTAATATTATAATAGTAAGTATTATAGTTTAACTTATAAGTAAGCTTATTAACTCCTTTCTTACTATTATAATAGATTATAATCTTTATAGGTATAGGATATTCAAGGGCTTTAGTTATAATAACTTCCTTGATTATAGCTTTAAGTCAAGGACTAAGGCCTTACTCTTAAGTATTATTTCTAGAGCTAGTATATAGAGGAGTACTAATCTCAATCTTCTATACCTAATACTAGATATTAGGCTATATAGTCTAGCTATAGATAGACTAGAACCCTTATAGGATATAGATTAAATTATAGAATTCCTTCTTATCCTATAGTAGTAGAGTTATAGTTAGATATACTATCTAGACTCCCTTAAGGGCTAGCTCGTCTAGTTATTATAGCTTTAGCTAGAACTAGGGGGTACTATCTAAGATTATCTAGTATTTATTAATAATAATATAGTTAAACTAATATATATAGTATAGTCAACTAATATAGTTAGTAAAGGTCTTAGTTATAACTAACTTAGGTATAATAAAGACTAGAGAACTAGTCTTATATAGATCCTAGCTTCTCTACTTAATACTATAGATCTTAGCTTACTTATATTATTCCTGGAGGTTTCCTTATAGAGAGGTTAATAGGGTAATAATAATACTAGTTCCCTCGGGTATAAGAATAGCTAGTAATATAAATAAGAGGCTCTTCCTATACCCTATACCTATAATAGTAACTATAGGACTCTCTCCCTATATAATAATCTTTAGAGCTATCTCTTATTTACCGTGAAATAGACTATAGGGACCAAGGATAAACCTTAACCTATAGTGGATATTTACTATCTATAGCTTCTTCTATCATTATACCTAGACCTCTTTATTAACTCTCTCCTATAGGCTTTACTTCTACTTTCGTCTAAAGAGACTACTAACTTGGTCCTACTTAATATAGAAGCCAAGAAACTAGTACTACTCCTGGCTAATCTTCTGAAACTACTCTTACTAGCTTAGAGTCTTGAATTAGCCTTTGGATATTAAATGAGTATAAACTATACTAGTAGTATAGGTACTATAGCTAGCTTATAGATCCTATAAGCTATCTCCTTCGGGATTATCCTTGTTGAAGTAGTTATTATTAAGTATCTTAGGCCTATCCTTATCCTAAAAGATATCTTATAGATACTTCCGACTAATAGTAATTATAACTTACCTTTATAGGTTAATATTTAACCTAATACCTATCTATTCAATAGACTTATATTAGAAGATCTTCCAGAGCTAATTAGATACCTATATCTTTAGAGGTTACTTAGAAGGAGGGCTCTTATTATTTAAACTACTCTTATAGATAGGGTAAGATATTACTATTCTAGTATTATTCTCTACTTCTTCGGTTAACCTAGGTCCCTATATAAATATACTCAGCTCTATAGTATTACTACTTATAATCTATATACTTTTATAGAATAGTAATATAAACTAGAGGAAATATATAAATAGCTCTCTAATCTCTTTAGGTAAGAAGTACTAAATAACCTTGATCTACTTATTTAACTTATATCCTTTATAATATAATATTATAAAATAGACTAAGCTATCCTTAATAAAGATATTCTAAACCCTACTATTCCTAGTATTCTAGTATTAGATTCTAATAATCTTAGTTATATAAGTAGCCTAGCTACTAGTAATATATATAAGAAGTAGTAACTCCTCTTAGAATACCTTGAATTTATACCTATACTCCTAGATAGTCTTCTAGTACTATTGGATTAGTTAACTAGGTCTTTCGGGCTATAGTATATCCCTCTGTAAGGCTAGCTTACTTATAACCCTCTTTACTAGTTATTTAGAACCTTCTATACTATTAATCAAGAATTGGTTCTAGAGATCTTTAAGGAATAACTATCTAATACTCTACTTAGTAGGGTTGTCCTAGATCTTATCCTAGTAGATTTTAGGTAGGGGTATACCCTAGATCTAATAGTATAAATCTATCTATAGTATTAGTAACTTAGTAATTAACTAGCCCTAGGCCTAGCTTATTAGTCTATATACTATCTTCTAGACCTATTCTATATAGAATTAAACTCCCTAATATAAGAGAGTATCCCCTTTCTATTATATAGTCCCTTTAGTAGTAGTATTATATTGGATATAGAGACTATAGGTTTAGGCCTTAAATATCTAATCTATTAGAGTTAACTTCCTATACTTACTTATTAATATTATAAATTAATAAGATATCCCTTATATAAGCTTAATATAGCTTAGGCTCTACTCCTTAGCCTCTTCTTAGCTCTACTACTAGGTTAGCTTCTGAGTAATACTAGCTTACTAGGCTTAATATACCTTCTGGATAACTATTAACCGAGTAAGCTTAATAATAGTAGAGAGTTTAGGAGTATAATCCTTGGGTATCTCCTAGCCCTTATCTTCTTGGATACCTAGAATAGCTAGACTACTAATAACTATACTCTAGTATTTATTATTAATGAGGTTATAATTAAGTAAGGTAATATAGAGCTATAGTAGTACTTTCTAGATTTTATCCTAGAAGTACTAATATATTTTATCCTTATAGTATTATTCTTCCTCTTAGTAATTAGTTAACTAATCTATAACTTCTATTAATATATCAAGATAGACCTATTACTATATAGTTAGCTTGAAATAAGGTTACTTATCCTCTTCTAGATCCTTATAATAGACGATATAGCTAAGGAGCTACTTCTAAATAGTAGTATACTTCTGAAAAGTATCTAGCTTTATCTTATAGTTAAATAACCTCTTGGGTTTCTTCCCTTACTCCTTCTAGTTAGTCTCAACTAGTACTACCTTTCTAATAATACCTTTAATAGTAATACCCTATCTATCTTGAATTATCTTATTAAATACCTTATAGATAATATATAACTTAGCTTTATTATCCTAGTTAATTAACCTAACTAACTAATATAATTCTATAGGGTTAAACTAGACTAGGTACTAGGCCTATCCTATAAATTATAGCTATAGATTTAGCTCAAGAGACTTATTAATAACCTTGATCTTCCGATATTAGACTACCTAGACTTAGTTCCGGCCCTCGTTAATTACTCTCTCTATCCTATCCTATATACTCTTGAGCTAGGGGCTACTCTAGAGACTACTCTAGCTCTTAACTCTCCTACTAATCTTGAAATACCTTAACTTTAGACCTTGGATAAAAAACTACTAGTATTATACCCTACTCCGCTATAGTATAGATACTATAATCTAGCTAGTATTCTTCTTTAGTTATCCTTTCTTATTTAGATTCTCCTAGTTATATTCTATCTTATAATACCTTTATATTTTCTATATATCTTTATAGATATACTAGTATAGTAATTAGTTATTAATACTATAGAATATATATTATAGTCTATTTATCTATAGTAGTAATAATACTTAAATAGGCTCTGATATATCTACTAGGAATAGGAAGGGATTCTAGGCTAGAATATCTTGATTAGGAATTAATCCTATAATATACTTAATCTAGTCTATAATCCTTTACTACTCCTCCTTTCTGAATCTATATAGACTATCTATACTAAAGTAGGCCTTGATCTCGCTAGGTAATATAGTATATTAGTACTTCTTATAAACTATAACTCTAAATATTAGTAGATAGTTAAACTAGTTTATAGTTAGTTTATAACTTAGTTATTAGTTACTTAGTTATTTATAACTTAGTTATCTATAGCTTAGTTATTTATAGCTTAATTGTTTATAACTTAGTAGTTTATAACTTGATTATTTATAGCTTAACTAGTTTATAGCTTAGTTACTTTTATTACTTAGATAATTATTTACTCTAAATATAATATTAATATAGACTCTGTCCTCTATATATCTTCTCTTCTTCCTGTATAATATAAACCCCTATATATATAAGCCTACCTAGATTATCTAAGCTTAAGAGTAATAAATACTAAAACTATAAGAATAAATATAAATAATTATAATATACCTTTAACTTTGAATTTCATGATTCTAAGAATAGGATTAGAATTACTATATATAGTTTATTATTTCTTGATATTTATAACTTCTTATATAACCTCCTTCCTACTTATTTTTATAAACCAACCCAGCCCTGAAAATAAACCAACCCAGCCCCTATGTCTTATAACCGCCTTATTCTGCCACCACTAAAATTAAATCAACCCAGCCCTGGGTTGGTTAAGTAATAAGAGATAGGTTGAGATTGTTGTCCTAATACTTTAATATCTAGCGACTGTGAAGGAACATCTAACGGCGATTCCTTACTTTTAGACTTTGGAAGCCTTTCTATAAAACGATGGATTAAGGGTTTAATGCCCGGTGTAGAAGCACAAAAAAGGCCGGTGTTAGTTTCGATAGAAGACCAGATTGCTATATCTATAGCGGTCCCTGCGATGAAGATTTAGTGAGAAGGTATAAGATTAAGAGTCGATAGAAGGTGTATAGGGAGGAGACATAGGTAAAAGAGAACAACGCGAAGGGAAGACGTACAACTAAGGTCAGGGTTAGCTTCGCTCTTAATCGCAAAGTGTAGGCGTAGACTAGATGCGATAATGACGAGGACACCCATAGAAAGAATTATCAGAAGCGCTATCTTTTGCTTTAGCGGTAATTTCATTGGTACTATATTTTGTTAGTCATTACCTGGCAAAGGATCTAACTTCGAGAACATACGGATGTGCGGTAAAATGAAAACCAGAAGAAGAACATCACTTAAGATGTTGCTTGTTCCAACCATATAAGTCATCACCGGGTACGTTGTGCACTTGAACCACGCCATAATATCGTTCCACCAGCTCTTAAACGGGTAGCAGCGGAAGACAATAATGAACTCAACAGTGATTGTGGAGAGAACGATGAATGCCATGAAACCGTACAGAATCCATTTCGTTCTCCGATCTTCGAAAAATCGCATGTATAAAGCGCAGACTCCAAGTTTTGTCAGGCATAGGATAAGAGCGTAGAGTATGCGGCCGGAAAAGTTTATTTGCATGACCTTGACGATTTGATAGGGTGTTTGAAGGTTCTGGTGTCTGCCGGCACCGTAGTCCAAGAAGACGAGGTAAAGAACAGTGAGACCTATATTCAAGATCTGGTAAACTAAGTTCATGGACAGACAATAAATTTGGAAGGTAGAACGTACCCATGCTAATGTAATAAAGGTATCATCAATTCCCCAATTTTGTGCGATAAAACCTCGTGTGTATAGCCTCGCTATGACGAAGATCGATGCTAGTACCATCGGAATAATGCTACCAGCAATCCATTGAGGAACTCGAGTCTGTGCATTGTACTCATCGAGGCTCTGCCTTTAAGTCAGTGTATAGTCCTTCTTCAAGTTATACCATAATTATTGAAATCGTTCTTAGACTATGAAAAGAGGGCTGACAGCCGATGGCCTTGTAACGCCATCTCCTAAATAATCAAGATACAAGAGTAACCCAAATTGAGGAGATATAAATGACTGGCTGGAAACTGCAAAAACTACCATTGATGAGGACATAGTTAAAAGTTATTAGAATGGCTTTCGTAATAAGTAACCACAAAGATTGAGAAAGAATCGTTTAAAACCGTTGTAACGGAATACCACAAGGGATTAATTCTAACACCGGCAGTTCTCAACGATCGTAACGATATAAATGTTTGATTTTTGAACCAATTACACAGTTCTTCCTTTATAACTCAAGACAGGGAAGACATAATGCCTCAAACGGACGATCGTGCTTAAATAATTGTGGCTAGATCGTATAAGATTTCCGCGTTCAACCACTCTATAATAAGAGTTGAGTTCTCCTAATCTTTAAGCAGTATTAATAGAGTTAAAATATTGGTAAACTATTTTAGAAGTAGTTTTCATTTTCCTCTTTCAAAGGTACAGTAACCGTCTACAATTATCCGTAGATTACCGATTTTATACTAAAATTTACTCTAAGTACTTTAAAAGTTTTTAGTATTATATTTATATAATTAATATAAAAATCTAATATATCTATACTTTTTTAAGATATCTTTAATTTATATTCTTTATAAATATCTTATTCCTTTATATTATATTTTTATTTAACCTTAAAGTAATTTTAGTAGAGGAAATTATAAATTTATACTTAAAATTACTTAAAATCATCTTTTTTTTAGGTACCTTAATTTTTAAAATTATCTCTAACCTTTAATTCTATAAAAATAATTAATTAATCTTAGTAAACCCTAGGTATTTTATTTAAAATAATAATATATCTTAAAATTAGATATAGTTGTTATATTATTTAGAGGAGAAATATACTAGATTTATAAGTAAGTTTTAGTATAAAATCAGCAATCCACGGATAATTATAACCTAGTAATGTAGTTGAATATATAATATAAGGTTCGACGCTAAGGGGGTTTATTGAATCTATAGGAGCTAATACCTACTAGTTCGGGGCTGGAAGGGCCGGAAACGTACGTAGTAGCATCCATACTATTAACGTTTGAACTGAACGCATTTTAGGCTATTCTCTTAGTATATTGCCATTTTCGTCACTCTATTCATTCAAATAGAATTTCATTTTGTAGCTATTCTTAGAAGTTACTTAACTCCTTTTCTAGTCCTCTTTCTTCTAATCCCCAAAAGGTTAACATTTATATACTAGGTATCTTCTAAAGTGCCTTAAAATTTAATTAGGATTAGCGAAGGATTTAGACAGTGTGCTGAATGGAGCTACTCACCGGACGGACACTATACAATTCATAGCGATTGAGGTACTCCAAGGCAAGGGCCACACTCACCGACACGACCTCGAGTCATTCTTCTACGTGATTATATAGATGTGCATGCACTACGGTCATGAAGATAGAGGCGGCCGGGAGGAATCAGCTACTCTATGTTCAAAGCCGACGAGGAGGGTGAGGCCAATAACGACAAGTATGCTTTGGGATTAGTGTACTAGGGACTACAGGCAAATTGCTAATTAAAAACGGGGTCACATGGTTGGGTTTAAGGACATAAATACAGAGTTTGTACTAGAGTTTTATAGTCTTAAGGATCTAGGCAAGGAGTTAAGGAATGTTCTCTTTCTAGTTCGTAACAAGCATTTCACTAAGACTAGCAAAGATCGTAGTATTATATTGTAGATAGGCAAATCAAGGAGTTATATATTAGAGTTGTAGGACATAGAGTAGAGGGTAGAATATAATAATAAGTAAATTAATAAATATATAATAAAGCTATTAAATAGTTAATATAATTAAAGGTAAGGTTAATATAAAATAAATATTAATTTATTATTACTTTTCAAGGCTTTAGGCCTTGATTTTATAGACTATATAGGCCAAGCCTAATCACCTGACCGAAATTCAACTAATCCCTAGTACACTACTATAAAGTTAAATTTGTTCTCTAAAAGAGACCAGTGTTTATTGTACTTAAGCACTAAGGATAAAACGTACAACCATCTTAAAAGAATACTTTAGTGGAAATCAGAGAGGGAATTAGAGAAAATAATCCGTTGCCTTTTACTTCTGCAAATAGGAAATGTATTAGGTGAAATCGAACCCTCTACTCCTTGTCCTGAAAAAGCATTAATAGTTCTAAAAGACGAATCTATTGGAGGCTGATACAATAGTACATAAGTAGTGTACAGTTAGTTTAAGCACTAGTCCGAGCGCAATATACACAAATAAGATGGAGCGAATATAGCGAAAAGAGAGGCTTAAGGCCGACCTAGAAACACGCTCGCAAACGCTTTTGGGCTAGAATAAAGTTATTATCCAGAGTTTATTAAGTAGAAATATAACAAAGAACATAATCGAAAATATAAAGCCTATAATATAAGAGTGCGTTATATAGCTTATCACATGTTACTATATATTCTGGAATTTGCCACCTCTCTTAGAGTATTCTAAGTTACCACTGGAATGAAGGGTTATATTAGCCTTAGGAAGTCAGTACCAACAATATATCTACCCCAAAGAAGAATATTACGTAAGTAAAAAGCAACAAGTAAACTCTTCTCTCTTCCAATAACGTCCTCGGACCTAGAAGTCTTAGAGGGTTTCAAGGTATCCGTTTACATAGGTAGGTGCTTCTGCGGCTCACTGCTAGCCGATACCAATGTATAGACAATCACCTAATATCGAACCACTTAGTGGGCCTAATATATAGGATGTCAAAATATGGTATAAAGGGCACTAAATTGGAAGTGATTGCTCTCTCTATTGTAGGAGAGCCTAGTAGCCTATATACAATAGAAACAACATCCGAAAGGCCTCAATTAGTATAGGAATTGATCCTTTTAGAATGTCTGTGGTTTAAGTCCATTCCTACGAATCCTATAGGAAGGAAGGATTAAAATGACAAAATAAGACAATTGCAAAATAGCCATATAACTCTTGCTATAGCACTAGACCACACCTGATGTGTAGTTGACAGCTTCTTTAAACTGCCGCCTAGTTTTTATATAGCTTCTCTAGAGCAAGTGCGAAAAGCTAAACTATTGTCGACATTGCTACTACTTCTATATAGGCTTTAATATGCGTTTACAAGTGGGCTCTAAACCGAATTACCAGAGCCTATATTAAGGCCCATGTCAAGTCCTATGCAAAGGCTTCGATATAGGATCTGAAATCGAATTTCGTGGGCTAGGCTGGTTGGTGTAATTCTGTCGGCTAATAGTCTACACAGTCGGCCACCCCTTTCCTTACTAGTTCAGGTGAGGGATGGGAAGGCTGCTAGGTTGGATTATTATCTGCTATACCAGCTCAGGTGCTTGGAGGTCCATTGTAGCAACGAGATAAAGACAATCCTTAATGTTTCTGCTTGATAATTGGCCTTTGTGTGTAGATTTCAAGTGGTTTTTGACGGTATTTCGTACTAACTCGTATTTACAGCGAAGGCAGATAAGGACCTTATAGATGGACTTAAAGTAGAGGAAATCCATGGTAAGCAAGTCGGAAAGGAAGAGCAAGGAGTAGGTAGAAGTAGCGAGGTAGCTACAAGTAAGAGAGTAAAGGTGGTAGAAAGAGGTGGAAGAGAAAATGAACCTAACTAGACCTGGACGTGACGCGTATCCTTGTAGAAGGTAGACCTTATACTAAAAAAGAAGAAAATAAAGATAAACCTGGTAGAACTAGGGGGAGAGGGTGAGGTAAGAAGCTTAAAAAAGACACCACCCGCTAAATTAGGTGAAGATGTCAAGAAAACTCTAGTCAGGGCTAGGTGCAACTTATACTATAGTCTAGAGGTTCTATGAAATTGTCAATAGAGTGCTTGAATCTGGGCGTACGTTATACTAGGTAACCACTGGTGTCACAATAGGATGCGATCATTCTAAGTATTAGAATTTCCATGTTTGTGTACAGCTACTTCGCAATCCACTTCGACTCGCCATTGTCTTCACAAATACCACACACGAGTATACCACGCCGCCGTAAATACAAGTATCAACACAATACTCCGATAACCTTCTGCGACTCGTCTGCATCCATAGCCACCAACTCATCCAAGCTGTCCGCCTTCTTAAAGCCGTAGTCCAAATCTCCACGCTTCTTCAAGTTCGTCTTAAGTACAGCACCGGTAAACACAACCGAGAAGCCATTCACAACCTCACAAAACATCTCAGCCCCAGCCATTCGCAAGTTGGTGTTTAACACAAGCTTTGAACGAAACATACCGCTGGAACCTTGGACTACTAAAATATAGGCCAAATCAGGCAGTTTTAGATTGTCCGGCTCTGTGTCCTGCGGCAGATAACGTCTCGAGTGTTGAGGGTCCTTCATCCCTTGACTGACGTGAATTTTAGGGATAGTAGATCGCTGGTCTGCCGGTCCGTATGCTATCTTTGGCTGTTCTGGCAGCTCTCCCAGAGTTCTGGGGACAGACGATAGAAGCTGTGCCCATGCGCCGTTGTGCCCGTAACGGATCAGATTAACGTGTTGGTCCAAGTCGTCTTGGGTGAAGTTGTAGCCAATGATGACGATAGGCATGTCGTTAAACTCAGGGATGACAGATGGTATTTCTATGCTACTACCAGCTCGCGAGAGAAGACCGTCGCCGCTGCGGACGTTATTCCTGCCCATGATGCGGGGTAGTTACGACTAAATTTTGGGATAGAAGAGTGTAGGATGACACCGATTAACTCGTTCTGTAGAGACGTAGAACTCTCACCTGAGGAGAAAGTTGCTGTGCGATTATTTAGGAAATTAGTTAGAGCTCAACATTCTTTTATACTTGCATAGCTATGTTGGTATAAGAGCTACGAGACATGTGTTAACATGTAATATGATGTCCCTGTAAAGAGGTCGTACTACTGGAAAGGCTAAATTCAATGTGTTATCAGTTCAGGGATGCCAGGCGTTGCTGGCGATCATTGCTGGCCTCAAAATGTTTGAAAGTGGTCTGATGCATTTTGCGAGTAGATTAAGTACCAGCCAATTTGCAGCATTTTGAGGCCTTGAACAGTTGTCATGCATGCAGACGCCATGCGGGGTCGTCACATTTCGGGCTTCAACGCTAGGCGACCATTGAGCACCTCAAAATGTCCGAAAGTGGATCTGATACATTCTGCAAGTGGGTTAAATGTTAACCTATTTGCAGCATTTTCGAGGCCCTGAACAGTGCTTGTGTATGCAGAAGACCTGCGGGATCGTTACATTTTGGGCTTGGTACATGTGGACAGCTCCACCTCATGGGCATCAGGACCTCATAAAAGCTTTTTAATCTGTCATCCTCTATCCTTCCGTATCAACAATCTTTCCGTCTTCAAACCAACTGTGCGCTGCAACAGCTTTCTATCTTAATCTATTAAGGAGCCGGCCTCCGTTCTCTCGGCGCGAGGCCAAACAACTGCACACTCATTTCTGATTTCTGTTGGCACGATTTCAATAACCAACCTTGCAACTGCGACTTCAGTGCGATACTACTTCGATCTTGGGCAACTGAAAAATCTCCGTTGAATCTGGGGACACCTTCAACCGAACAAAACAAAACACAACATAACCACACCCCCGACCAAACTCAAGGACTCCCCGTTTCTGGCTCTGCGAGTACTATATCCACAGCGGCGTCGTCTCATCTATCTGTGTCATCAGAATCAACCGACATTTCACTGCATTCTTCCGCGTCCTTATCGGATAGCTCTCCTCGATTACTCCCTCTTAGCTCCCACCCAGCCGATCATCTTATTTGTGACATATGCGGGAAGACATTTAAGAGGCAATGTGACCTGAAGTAAGACTCCGCCTCCCACTTCTAGTCTGTTATTAATGCACGGTACATATAGCCAGCACAGGAAGACGCACAACAGAGACTGGAAGTGCCCCTACAGCCCCTGCAAAATCGCATGCGATTCGTCATCCCATCTCCAGCGGCACATTCACGAAAAGCACGAGCCGGACCCTTCTCGATCTTATCAATGCCTAGAACGGGATTGCCAGAAGTATGGCAAATTCTTCTCACGTAAGGGCAGCTTCAAGTGGCATTGTCAGCAGTATAAAAGATTTCATGGACCTTGGCAGGATGGTGGATGAGATTTTATGACTTTCGTTTCCGATGTCTTAAGCTTATATAAGCCTAATGTCGCTCTTCACGAGAATCAATCGTTTTGTTACAATGAAATTATATGGAGTTACCTCCTCTATCTCTAAAGCAAATTTATTCTATAAAGTCTTACATAATACACCCTCCTGGGCAATGCTTAAGACCCAACGAACATTCTTGTAAGTGACGGGCCAACGGGTCCAATCCATCTATAGAGCTATTGCTGCAAGTGTGTAGGTCCCTATATTAGTATATTAGTGTATAGACGTGGCCGATCTTCGGTCTCGAGGTGTTTGTACTCTCGCTCCCACACCAGCAGGAGGTGCCAACGTGCCTCTTAGCCTACAATAAGGTAGATTAAGCTCCCGTACTTCTAGACTACCTACTACTTCCGGGAGGCGCCGTGGGTCCATGTCTGTAAATAAACGTCGTCGTAGAAGTCATCAATCCTCAAGCGTGACGCGGAGCTAGTGCTCGTATCCTAGATCTTAACTGTCTTATCGCCTGACGCCGACGCTAGGAGCTTCGAGTCGTGTGAGAAGGCTACAGAGGTGACCCGATCGCTATAGCCCTCGAGTGTCTGCTGGACGGCATTCCAATCCGACTCCACCTCTGGTTGTTGTGAAATCCAACTCGGTGTACAATTCTAGAATGTACTTCGAATAAGACTTGCTTTTAGGGCAAAGATAATAGCGGAAGAATAGAGCTAGAGGGGCAACGAGTCAGCTAGTGAGCGGTAGCTAAGTAAAAATCGGTAAGCGTAAAAAAAACCAGTCAACTCGCTGTTCTTATAGGTCTAGCTTCGGGTCAGTGTGAGATAAGTCTAATAGCCGATAAGGACTTACGTCGAAAAGAGATCGTAAGGCAAGGATTATAGTCACACCTTCTGGTAGCAGCAAAGGTGAACAGAGGTTCTGCCATTCTAGCCAACTCCTCGACGACTTCAGGCCCAGGCCATATCAAGCCGATCTCCTTCTCATCCTTTCTGGTTTTGGACAACTCGTCTCCTAGAAAAGTAGACATTTCGTCCTTGGTGTTTGGGACATCTTCCAAAGCAACCTCGTCAAGAACGTGATCCTTATCCTTTGATACAGCTCCCCCAGTTGTCCCAGACCCCTGAACCTCCTCCCTAACCCAGACTCCAGCCGGCCCGCAACCACTCTCAAACACCTCGTCGAATATGTCCTATATCTTGAACCCCCTCTGATCTAGCACATCGAGAGCTTGGGTTTGGAGAACGGTTCGCCTATTGCTATGACCCTGTATTAAATGGCTCCTCCGCAATCCTTGAATGCTTAATGTATGTCGCTGTTCAACCTCGTCTCTTGTTCCCATCCGCCTCGACCATTTCCGTTCGTCGTACTTTATTGGCCACCCCTGTGATATCGCCCAGCGCCTTTCTTTTCTCCCTTATAGTCGAGGGAACCAATGATAGATTCTGAGCACGAGAAGCTTCTTGTATTGCCTGGAACATAGTTGATGGCAGACCGATACGGAACGATTCCTGGTGAATATGCAGAGCACTGTCGTGGAAGTGATAGGGATCATCGAATTTCTGCAAATACTCGTCGGTGATGGTCGTGGTGTACTGCTTTAAGCTGGTGACCAAAGCTTGAGGCATGCGGCTCGGATTGCTTTGCTTATCCGTTGAGCTGGTGGCTGCGGTGTGTTCTGGGACGAAGAGAGAGACCTATAAGGTAATATATCAGTAATTTGAGCATGGATTAGTAAATCGCTGACGTACCTTCTGCGACGTCTTGGATGCATGAGGTGGTCTTGCTCCTCTCGACTTTTGAGCTAGAGCAATCAAGATGGCGACGTAGAGGGGATCGAGAGGGAGATCTTTGACATCTTGGACCGCTCGCGTGGCATATGAAAATGACCTTTTCCGACGGCTGTGGAAGTTATATCGCTGCTCCGAAGACCAAGTTCCATCTATGTATGCCCAGGCTGGATCCTGAGTTGATTGCTGATCGCAGAAAACTAGGGGCACACGGATCTTTGCCACAGTACGGCCATCGTATTGAAATGCCAAATAATCACTTCAAAGGTGGCAATTAGCTATCGTCTAGCGTTGTATTGGTGGAAAACGGGATGCAGACCTTTGCAGTTGTGATCCAGTTGCCGCTGCGGATAGTTTCGCGAAAAGGGTACGCATTTGCTCATCTCTCGACTTTCTCTTCCTACAATCTTGGACTTCAAGGACAGCTCCGCGGATATCGTTCCATTCTGAGCCATGAGGAAGGGGAACATTCTGCATGGTTTCGTCGCCCACGAATTTATGGTCGAGGGACCGCGACGGGGGGTGAAGCTTGTAGCTCAAGTATTCCAATTGATCCTTCCATTCCAGTGGGTGGGTGTACAAACGCCTGGAAGGATTTGCAAGTAGAATCGCGCGGATTGATCCTCTTTCCGGAGGGGAGGGAGGGGAGGGAAGAGAGCTTTGAGGGTGGGAAGACATGGTGTGGTGTTGTGTTGGTTGTGTTTTGTTGTGATTATGTCGCGATGCGGCGACCACCCACCGGATCGGACCAAGGAGAAAAGGATATTCCGAGACTCGGCTTGACGTGCCTTCAAACCCCCACCTCCATATAATATAATATAACTATTACCTTTTACTTACTTACTACCTCCCAACACAACGCGACGGTCACCTTTTGCTTACTTGCTTACTTGCTGTCTTGTTTTATTCATGACTTCTATTTATTATGGCGGAGGGACTTCTATCAACTTAACAATCTGGAATCTTGGTAGATTGCGCTGCCGTCTTCACACCACCCAGCTTGTCCTCTATCTATGGCTTCGACAGCAACAACATATCCATCAACAGTTGATGACTTCAACCGCCGGTTCCCAAACCATGCAGCAAACACCATACACGCGCTTGCGAGATCGCTTCGAAATGCAAGCGGCAGCAGTTGGACAGTTCAGCACCTCGAAGCCTGCCGCGTCGTCGTTCAACCCTGCCATACACTCTCAATCCTAGAGCCTTACATGCCCGTTGCCCGCAACACAGTCGACGCCTGCTCCGCCAAAGTAGCAGATCTCACGAGCCTATCCTCCTCGCAGATCAGCAAAATGAGCCACGCGGAACTGCGTGCGAACGGCGGCGTCTTCGACTCTTTCTACGTTGCGTTGGCTGATGTGTCCCGCTTACCAGATCTCCCAAGCGCCGCTAATGACCGCCCACAAAGAGATCGCAAGCCTATCAATCGGCCAGAGTACGATACAGGTCAGGGCCTTTCATCTCCAGCCAGCGTCGTAACAGAGGGGGATCGCGCACGCCACCCTACATCATCTCCTTTCACGCCTCACTCCGAGGGTGGGTGTGACTATGATATTCAGCTTGACCGCACCAAACACGAAGCAGTCTCCGCAGATCTAGCCGCGCAATTCATCTCATCTGTGCTCGACCGTCTGTCAGGCCAGACCTCCCAAAACTCCCGCATCGAGTTCTCCAGAGCTCCGAAGGCATTCAGGCTTGAGTCCTCGAACATATCCTGCACTTGTCAAGACGATGGCTCAATCATCCAGCGTAAACGAAACGCTTTAACTCTCAAATGGTCGACGAATGAGTCATTCTTGTGTAGCTTAGAAGCGAAATCTCGGTATACGCAAGCGGATGCTTTGGGAAGGGGGACCGTTTCCGATCGGGTAATTGCGCAGCAGGTGTGTGAGATGCTTGGGTCGGTGATGTCGATAGTTGAGGATGGAGAATACGAGGACTTGGATAACAGAGATCGATGGTAATCTTTTTCTCACCTCCCGTCATCTCGGTCTATTGTCTAACCACTCAGCCGCTTCTTAATCTCAGTACACCAAGCAACCATCGTCTTTCTTCATGCCGATTTCTCACCCGAATACATGGCCTACATCTACTCCAAAACCCCACCGCCAGAGCTTCCACATCTTATAGTTCATAGGTCAAAGGATTTTGATCTCGAAGTTCCAGAGCATCGAAAGCTGGCCGCTGAGACGATTGTTGCTTTGGCCAAGTTGTTCATCGAGCAAGATAATGCAGGCTGATACTGGTCAGTTGGTCAGACCATTTACAAATATCATTATGCTTGTGCTGGTCAAGGTATGATAATGTTCTGGGCCGAGGACCTTTTTGCGCAATTCCATCACCTACAGACCTAGCTCCTCGGCCTCGGTCCGTCGACCTTAGCTATGGTATGTCAATGAGAGATAACCTATACTTGTTAGAGGTGAGAAATAATATGGTCCTAATAGGACTTTCCGAGCCGCAACCACTTGTGACTAGATCGCGTCGGCCTTATCCCATCGGCCCTGGTGGTAGTAGCTAACCTCAAGGTTACTCATACTGCTTAAAGTATATAGATAAACTTTTCCTAGAACCCTAATAAGAATATTCATTACCTAGACTAGTAACTTTTCGGCTTCTTAATACCGTCCGTAATTATTGTACGGATATACTAGATTACCTATATTTAGCAGCAGAGTGTCAAGATGCTCAACGCCGAGCAACTTCTTGCGCGCGATAATTGTCTGCTTGTTAAGCTCTTCGGCCTGCTTCCACCAACCTTAGCAGTTGCATAAATAACCCTTTTTCGCTCTGCTTGTAGAAGGCCCTACATCAGACATTGGCTCAAACGCAACGAGTTGGTTGTTAACACGAATATCATCCTCTGAAATCAATATTACCGTGTTTGTCCCATCGGCAGTCACTGCTTGGAAACATGTTCGTGGGACCAAGGGACTGAATAAGGTATCAAACGGTCTAAACCGCTTTCCCATGTACTTCTTGGTTACCCGCTCAACCTCGGACGGCTCCAAAGGATTGACCAGGAGACTGCGATCGGTCCTCCAAACGCCTCGCTCTTGAATTTTAAACTCAATGCGGACCTCAGGTTTGATCTACAACTCTCCCAGCTACCGGGCCGCCGTTAGATCAACGTCGTCTGTCCTCACAAGATCCCAATAGGAGGCGACAAGCTCATCTATGTTCTCAACAGCCTGGCCTTCAGGGGATGGACCCTCAGGGATGTTGGCAAGTCCATTTGCTATAATTCTCTCGAGATCCATCTGGGTGCTCCGCACATCGTCCCTCTCTAACGGGAGAAAGGAGTTGACACTCTCGCGCGTTTCCCTCACATTCTCCACCAGGGGCTGCCACTCCTGCTCCTGTGCAATTGCTCCTTTCAGCACAGCTAGGGCTTCCGCTTCTGGGTCTTGACGTGGTGTGTCTCCGTGCGTTGCTGGATTCGATCGTAATCCCAAAGACGGCGGAGACCTCACCGGCTCAGGAGGGGCAACCTCGGGAGGGGGGAAGTGGGAGACGCCAGTCGTATTCATCTCTGTTGGCCGACCGAAAAATGCGAAGTGAACAGATCCCCGATCGAAAGTATCCTTAAACGGCACCGGACATCCAAATTCATCCACTTCCACACCCATCTCTTGCGCTTCCTTGTGTCTTGCTTCAAGCTCCCAGTATTGTTGGATCATTTTAGCTACCATAACGCTGCTCCACATCCCCTCTCGTCGCGGACACCGTAACAAGAGCTCCATTGCCGTTGTTTGAATAGAGACAGTAGGACAGTTGATACAGACGTAATAAAGCGGTCCTATCAAGCCCAAATCGCTGCTGAAAGTAAGCGGCGGCTTTCCATTCTTCGCATCCTGTTCCGCAGCTGCAATTAACGGTCTCGACAAGTTGATGACAATCTGAAAGTCGTCTAAGTATGCCAAGAATTTCTCCACGTTCACTCCTTCGAACACAGGTCTCATATCACTCATGTCAGGACGGACACTAGCAATGATTTTCGCCGTCGTATAATGTATTTTCAAGAGTGCGGCGCCTCGCACTTCTCTGCTGGTGAGATCTTTGCTTTTGGATACCATGAATTTTTCGAATGCAAGGTTCCAGAGAGACAACTGGGACGTGTATTTGTCGAATGTAGCGAGGCTTTCTGTGGATTGTAAAACGACAGGTAGATCTCTACTGTGAATCTTCAAGTCAGCATGTGCTTGGTAGAGAAAAGATATCTTCGAGGCTTTAATCTAGAGGAATGAGAAAATGTACTTACTCCCACATGTAGAATACCCTAAACAATCCATCCGCAGCCTGATTCAAAGCATTCCGAGCTTCTTCTAAACTTTCAAATTCTTCCGAAATTACAATCTCTTTCCCGGAGACGTCCATCAATTCTCTAGCAAAGGCTGTCTTATAATGTGTACTTTTTGCGTCAACGTAAATAATAGACTGTATCGACAGTCTCCTAAAAAGAGGAGCAATATTGTCCTCGATGATATGATTCCCTGTAGGCGACCTCCTCATGTCCCGCAGAATCCTAAGCCCGCTTTGAAGATGGACCATGGCTGATTCGAACCAGCCTCGCAGGCTATCGAAACAGACAAACAGTATGCAGGACATAAGCGCCGTAAGCGGTTCCTCCTTCCCGCTTGAAATAGACCTCCGCAGTTCTCCCATGGCTTTCGCGTACTGGTTCAGTGCGAATTGGGTTTTTTGGTCCTCCGCTGACGGGGTTGAGGGCACCAGCCTCTTCTGTGAGAAGTCTTCATGCAAGGCTCCTATTGCTATCACAGTGTGCCGTAAAGAAGGCTTTTGTGCAGAAGCAGCCAGTATAAGTTTTTCCCAGAATGAAGAATCATAGTAGCCAGATAGCTCCGCTGCTGTATTCCGAAGGAAGAAATCGAAGCCTCTCTTCTCCTCCGCATTCCCGGGTATGTGTACAGAGATTCGTTGGATGAGGTCTGTAGAGTTCTTGGGCGTTTGACTGGATATCGTAATATCGCTACTATACCCATCGCACTTTCGTCCGGTCGTCGAACACCGGTGACAACTCGGCTTGGCTTCGTCGCACTTGATTCTTCTAACTCTGAAAGTTGTGTAAGTTAATTGTCCACCTAGGAGAGTGCAGTGTGAACCTACTTGCAAGTTCCGCATCCTGTCTTCACCTTTGGACCGCATCGTCGTTTGCGTTGCTGAACCTGATCTATCGCCATCTCAAGTCTCATGTTTGAGAATTGCAAAAAATGTCCAGCAAGGGAATTGAGAAAGAGAGAATAGGAGATGACGTCGATTTAAGCATAATAACATTCGACATGCAGTAAGAGATTAACCGAGCTCCATGCTCATCATTCGGCGCAGCTTTTGGTGCCTGTCGGATTGTTTGAGGTGGATTTGACGTGGATCTGCGTGGCACAGACGACGCCTCACAAAGGCGCTAGCAAGTGTACGAACAGACGAATCAGAAGAGATAGACATTAGCTACGTAAGCGGATGAGTAAGCATGGATGTGTACGATCAAGCCTATGAGAAGACTTCCTGTACGAAAGAGATACTGCAATTGGAAGCTTTATCTAAGAATCTTAGGGACTTGAATTCTCGTGAGTAGTTATAAGTCCAGTCACCGGTGCCAATGCATTTGAGATAAAGATCGAGAACATTACTCCTACTCGACTCAAATCATAGCCCGATTCTTAAACCCATAGCGCAGACGTTCAGTATTTATAAATAGAGAAGGTGTATTCTATGTCTGCGTCCCTCTCTCTCCCTGCAGCCGCGTCACCTCACTCAGTCACTCGCCTAAGTCGCTCTCTAGCGACATAGTAATATATATACCGTGACTGACTGAGGTGAACCCAACCTACCTTCTCCCATTCACACCATGACCACCCAACCTCCCTCAGAAGAGGGCCAGCCAGTCCCGGAGACCATCGTGCAGCTATCTATACTTCAGCAAGCAGAAGCTGTCGTTGCCGCCCAGACCAATCCCACAAGACCCACGAGACAGGAGGCCCTCCTGCAAGAGACTGACCTCATCGATGCGGCCGAGGACGACATGCCCCCTCCTGCTTATGGCGACATCTATGGCGAGATCCGCGATGAAAAAGATGGCCTGAGTGCCCGTGTCACCGACGACGGCCGTGTCAACATCCGCATCAAGCAGTTCAACCGCCGTTTGTCCCAGATCTTTACTCCTGCCTTACATCAACACGTCCAGAGTGTCCAAGATAGTCGCCCGCCTCCTCTCCCCTACATTCCCCCTTCCTTAGGAGGCGAGGAGGGAGTTCCTCCACCTCCGCCCTTGAACGTCGTCATCCAGGTCGTGGGCTCGCGCGGAGACGTGCAACCCTTCGTTGCCTTGGGGAAAGTCTTAAAAGACACGTACGGTCATCGCGTACGTCTGGCGACTCATCCCAACTTCAAGGGCTTTGTGCAGGAGAATGGCCTGGAATTTTTCAGCATCGGCGGCGACCCCTCCCGGCTAATGGCCTTCATGGTCAAGAATCCCGGCCTGATTCCCGGCTTTCGCAGTCTACTAAGTGGAGATGTCGGTCAGCGAAGAAGAGATGTTGCCGAGTACATTCAAGGCTGCTGGCGATCATGTTACAAAGCCGGTGACGGAATGGGTCTTCGTGCTACCGACGATGACCTTTCCGAGTCCTCTGGGAGCGACCCTGGCCCTGAGCCTGCAGCAAGACCCTTCGTCGCCGACTGCATCATCGCCAACCCCCCAAGCTTTGCCCATATCCATTGCGCAGAGAAGCTGGGCATCCCTCTCCATATCATGTTCACTATGCCATATTCTCCCACCCAGGCCTTTCCCCATCCACTGGCCAACATCCAATCCTCCAATGCTGACCCTCAACTCACTAATTACATAAGTTATGCTATGATCGAAGTCCTCGTGTGGCAGGGCCTAGGTGACATCATCAACCGATTTCGCGTGAAGTGTCTTGGTTTGGATCCCGTGAGTCTGATCTGGGCCCCCGGGATGCTCCAGCGTCTTAAAGTCCCTCACACCTACTGCTGGTCTCCGGCCCTGATAGCCAAACCGAAAGACTGGGGCCCTCACATATCCATCTCCGGCTTCTACTTTCTCAGCAGCTTGGCCTCTAACTACACGCCTGCCCCTGATCTCCAGGCATTTCTCGACGCCGGTCTACCCCCCGTCTACATAGGATTCGGGAGCATCGTTTTGGACGATCCTAATGCGATGACGGAGCTTATCTTCGAGGCCGTGAGGAAGACTGGCCAGCGTGTACTCCTTTCCAAAGGCTGGGGAGGCATGGGCGCGGACGAGCTTCGTATCCCCGACGGCGTCTTCATGCTAGGTAACGTACCGCATGACTGGCTTTTTAAGCACGTCTCGTGCGTCGTTCACCATGGTGGCGCAGGAACCACGGCGGCAGGCATTACCGCAGGCCGGCCGACTTTAGTCGTTCCCTTCTTTGGAGACCAGCCTTTCTGGGGCGCCATGGTCGCGCGAGCAGGCGCCGGCCCCGATCCGATCCCTCACCAACAACTCACAGCGGACAAACTAGCTGATGCTATCAACTTCTGCTTGAAATCTGAAAGCCTGGAACGCGCCAAAGAACTCGCAAGCAAGATGGCGGCGGAGCGAGGAGGCAGCGACATGGGTGCTCAGTCGTTCCATCAATATCTCGAGGTTGACCGACTCCGTTGCACCCTTGCACCATCTCGACCCGCTGCGTGGCGCATCAAGCGCACCCAGGTCAGGTTGAGCGCTTTTGCTGCCTGTACTTTGGCGAATGCAAATCTTATAGATTTCCATGACTTGAAGCTCTTTAGACCACAAGAATACTACCCCGACGAAGGTCCTTGGGATCCCATATCCGGATTTGCTACGGCGGTTTTTGGGGCCATCAGCAGCATGGCGATGGGGGTAGCCGATTTTCCATCGGAGACGTTGAAGGCTTTGCTCATTCCGTTTGGGTCCAGCCGACAGCAGTCCCAAGCATCAGTGCCGACAATGGGGGAAAGATTAACTCGGCCAACTTCGCCAGAACAAAGTCAGACGAGCTTGAACCTCTCCAGTCTGTCAACTCCCACTTCGAACATCGGATCAAGCTCTATGTCCGATGCATTGCAAGGCCAGTTGGGTCCCAAGGACCATGACATGCTGCGCCAGACCGGCGCGTACACGAGCAAAGGCTTCGGGCGTATCGTAAAGGCCGCTGTGCAGTCACCTATGGAACTCTCAATGAGCATTACCGAAGGCTTTCACAATGCCCCTAAGCTTTGGGGAGACGATACCGTGCGCCCTCAACAACAAGTCAGCGATTTCAAGTCAGGTGCCAAGGCAGTAGGAAAAGAGTTTGCCTTTGGCTGGTACGATGGCGTTACTGGCCTGGTCACTCAGCCCTGGAAAGGCGCCCAGAAAGAGGGTACGAGCGGCTTTCTCAAAGGAATCGGCAAAGGCATCGGGGGATTTGTAACCAAGCCAGGCGCAGCCCTCTTTGGTATCCCCGGTTATATAATGAAGGGGGTACACAAAGAGATGCAGAAGTTATTCGGCGGCAGCAATGTACAGAACTACATCATCGCGTCCAGGGCAGCTCAAGGATACGAGGAGTGGCTGCAGAGCTCCGATGCAGAAAAGCAAGACGTCATCGTTCGTTGGAAGCTCATCCAGAAATACCTGAAGAAAAAACGCAACCCTGATGAGATGGTGCGAGATATCCTGGAAGCACAGCGAAAGATAAACAGTGCAGATGCTTCGACCCAAGATCCCGAGAGTGTCATGCTCGCCCTGGGTGGTGGTTCAGAGTCCCCTTTGCGCCCTGCCAACACGGCCCCCGAAGAATCGCTGGGAGCGGCTGAAATCAACGAAACCATCCGACTGTCAGTCCAGGAGACGTCACGTGGAGACGCAGAAGAGGATGCCAATGTAGAGCGGGCGATTCAGGAAAACGTGTCTCGGCTTCAGCGCCAACGACAAGAAGCTGCACATCACCAGGCAGATCAGGAGAATTTGCGCCAGGCGATGGCGACCAGCGAAGCCGAAGCTCAGCGACAAGCACGCGAAGCATTGGAATATGAGGAACAGCTGAAGCGAGTCATCGCGCAAAGTCTGAGGGAACAGAGACGGAGGGGCAGCGACAGTGAATGGGAGTCGGATATGGGTCTCGATGATGATGAGGACGATGAGGAGCTCGAACGGGCAAGGAAAAAATCCGAAAAGATAGCGGAGAAGGCGGCAGCCGTGGCTGGTAGGTCATCAGGCGTCCAGCAATCCCCTTCGTATGATCCAGGGCATCTCGCGGGCACCACGCAAAGTGAGTTCGAGGCGCAACAACAGGGACAGGAGGAGGAGAAAACGACACAAGAGAAGATGGAAGAAGAGATTGTGATGGAGTACGTGAAGAAGCAAAGCCTCTTGGAACAGCACCATCAGAAGAACAAAGGCAAGGGCCGTGCCACAGCGACGGAGGACAAGGACGATGAAGACTTGCAGAAGGCATTGAAGTTCAGCATGCAAGGACACGAACATGATACCGAGTATCGGTACGGGGAGGCTTCAGGGACGTGATCAATCTTGTTTTGCTTTGAACGAATCATCTCCTTCAGTGTGCGGTGCTGCTCATGGTGATGAGCGCAGCCGCCGCGAGGATGAGTGCCGTGAGGGCATCCCTGGAATTCTAAGAGGTGTAAGCCTAGCTGCAATAGTAGGTTGAGGGGTTCATCTTCGTCGCTATTTACTTCTGGGCTCTGGCTCTGGCTCTGGCCGTCTCCGTCTCCGTCTCGAGTATTAGAGAGCGACTGGCTTCTTTCATACTCTGTTATTAGCTGGGCCTCCGCCTCTATCTGTGCTTGCGTCTCTGCATCCGGCTCCCAGGCCATCTCCTCTATATTCTGCCATTGCTCTGACTGTGGCGTTGGGCTCGTAAACCGGATTGCCATGCCGTACGAACGCTTGCTAATGATCCAATCCATGGGGTGGGGATCTCTCCTCCCGCCCTCCAAACCCATAAATCGGTCGACCATTGCTCGGACCAACTCGTAATGGCTGTCGGTGCACTCCATGGCTTCTTCTTCCTTATAACCAAATTTCTGGGCTGATGCTATTTGCCTCTTCCATGTCTAGTGGGCGTGTTCAATCACCATTGCGCGGGCCAACTTGATGACGGTCGAATAAATCTTGGTGTAATCGGTGGCCTCGACCCATCCACCACCATCTTTCATACCGAAAATGGACAATGCACTCCAACTAATCGATGGTCTAACAAATGGATGCAAAACTTCAAACACTCCTTGTCTAATTCATCCATCTATTGCTCGGCCTCTTTCTTCATTCCATCAAACACCCTGACATTCTGGAATTCCCTGGCTTTTTGGGTCAAATTCTTGATTGAAACCTTCTGCTTACTGGTTAATTTATAACCTGGGCGATCCTCTGGTTTCCATTTCCGGGTTCGTACGATATAACTCAATCCTGCTTCTATACTTCGGGATATGACTCCTCGATGCTGTCTTTCATGTCTATGTAAAATGGATCCTCTGCCTTCTTGCTATATTCCACCGCATTGACCTTGCACAATGCTGCTTCTCCCACGACCTCCTCTTTGGCGTGTGCTTTGCATGCTTTAAAACTTCGGTCGAAACTGGCATAGATGACGGCTAACACTTCCTCTCCCTCATCATCCACTGGCCGAATCAATGGCCGCCGCAATTTCTCATGCCCTTCTTTGCCTTTCAAAATAATGCTCCCACCTAACTTTTCGTAACCACCAATTGGGCTGTTGCATCTTGTCAGTGAGCTCAATCTGCTCGCGCTCTTTCTCCTTGGCCTGGTCGATCCGATCCTAGATCAAATTTTGGGCCATTGCCTGTGGTTTTTTGGTGCTGACAGGTATGGGTTGGCTTGCAACATGGAAATAATACAACCCATGGTCGAAAAACCGCTGGCCATGGATAAATGCTCATCTTTCGATTGAACTAAGTCGCCTGCAGCTGTAACACTATCTTTAAGAGAGGGGAGAGGATATAGGACACGAAAGCATTAAGACAGCAATAACAACATACAGATTCTAAAACTACCTGCTTATGATTACACCTTGGTATCCCAAGATAAAGACCTTTTCTTTGCTGGCCTTGAATTGTAATCTTGCAACTCTTCTAACGGCTGACGCCGCTTTGACAATGGCGATAACGGAGTCGTAAGAACCTCCTCACTTGCAGATACCCGGCACCCAAGATACAATGCAAATCCTAACCAAGAATGCCACTCGCGGCTGATCTGGTGGTATTCAGCCCGTGCTGACGCTATATGTCCTGGGGCCTCCTTAATCCCTCGGGCATATAGCAACCTAGTAAGTTCAGTAGTATAGCATGCCTGTATATCGTTCTATGTCACTACTACTTCCGCTCCGATATTGAAATCCTTTTTGAACTTAGCCTACCGTAAGTGCTGCCGTGATATACTAATAGTRCTATATCACTAAATTTAGATATTTATATTAATATTTAACTTATACTTTAACTTATACTTTAAGATAGAATAGAGGCGATTTAGTGACTATAGATTATATTATTTTTATAAATTTCTCTTTATATTTTATAGAGTTTATAAGAATGGCGAGGAAACATTTGTTGTGTTATGGTTATAAGTGAGCAACTGTACTATACCTATTTGGTGAAAGGGAGTATAAGCTAGACGTAACAGACGAACTAAGCGTATGCTATCTTTAGTTGTGTTAGGAAAACGCGAGATATAGAAGGAACATAGTTAATCACTCGAGCCCTTAAAGACTTGATGCCTTACGTCGCTAATACTATTTGTTAGTAGGTGCCTAAGTGGTCCCACAGATGGGGCTAAGATTGAAAGAGTGGGGCACTTTAGGGAGCGGGGCTCTCTATACGGCGCGGGGAGGCGGGGCGCGGGGAGTGTAGGCGGGGGGGGCGGGGAATGTACACATCGTGGGCGGGGCCATGCGAACAATTACACAGGAGGGCTTGTGTCACGGGGACTAAATACGAGAGTTACTGTATTTAGAAGGTTGGCTGAAACCCTGGTAAAGCTATCTAAAGCGGCCTGTTCCCACTAGGCCTAAATCCCGTAACTGTAATCGCTCCCGCGGAAGGAGTAGAAAAAACCTCGGCTCGGTAGGAATTCACGATTAGTACTACCATTGAGCACGTGATTGTTTTCCTTCTCCCCCCACTACCAACAGGGTACAAAGGTTAGACTAAACATGTGATGTTGTAGATCTAAACGATCCCTCTTGGACTCATTATTCGGTCCAAGATATTTCACATCTTTATAAGTGTGGTAAGGTTCTCCTATTTTCTTCTTAGGACTTTATAATGCTAGAACTAATCGATGTAATCGAGCTTGAATGGTACGGAAAGGCTACTGTTACTAAATGGGAGAATATATTAACGAATATATGGATCGGAAGTCAAATGGATAGTTGCTTGATTTCTATAGGTAGGAAAATGAGAGTATATATATATAAACGAGAGTGAGTACTGAATCATGTATAAACAACTTGTATAACATCGGAGAAACAGTCTAAATATATGGGAAACGCTAAGAAGTCGACTGCCAGAATAATACCGTCGGCTCATCTAAGGCATGAACTGAATATAGGCAAAATTTATGATTTCTGAACTGAGTGGCAATACTGGTATATTTGGCAACAGCTACAAATATAAGGAGACACATATAATTCGTAACTTATCTTTTACTAGCAAACGAATATTTTACAATGACCAAAAGCAAAAAAAAAGAAAAGTTAATGGAAGTAATAAAATAACAAATGCAAATACCAAGTTCCACGAACTCAATACATCTAACTATAACCTCTTCTGAATCTCAAAACATGAAGATGCTGTACCCCTACGAATACGATCTGCAGAGACGATAAGTAGCACTTAAGCTGTCACTTCCTCAACCTGGTTCTTAGGAGGCGGCAACCGCTTCCCAGACAGAACATCCCTCTCTTGATGCACCGCAATATGATTATTCAACAAGTGGCTTGGATCCTTCACAAACCACGCCGCTGCCAGGCCTATTATCCCAAACGGTATAGTCGAGAGAAACACCCGACGGAAAGCATACGCATAGGCGTCCTTGAATGCCTGTGATGTCGCCATAATCACAGCGGAAGTGGCGCCTGGGACATTCGCAAATGCCCCAGGGACACCGACCGCATTCTCGATAACAGCGGGGATCAAGACGCCGAGGTCGGAGGGCGAGAATCCGTTAGCAATCGCGGCTTCTGCTATACGTGGGCCCAGCTTCTTGTTGATGACGTTGTTGAGGATGGTCGAGAAAATGGCGTTCCCAACGCTGCCGCCTGCGCTGCGGAACGAACCGATGAGACCGGCTGACACGCCGAGTTCTTTTTGCGGGACGAATAGTCCCGAGGATAGATACGCAAGGGTCGTGACCCAGGTGAAGCATGATTGGCCGAAGAGCTGGAAGACCATCCAGGCGTATTTGTGGTGTGGAATGACAGCAGCGTAGCAGGCGGTGAAGACGGTTTGGATTATAAGAGCAAAGATGATTTGTTGGCGGACGTGCTTGATCTTGTGGACGAGAGAGGGTAGGATCCATCCACCCAGAACACCGGACATATTACCAGGGATTTGGGTGACCCCGATTCGGACGGGATCATTGGTGTACATGTAAAGCGTTGCTTGGGGTGCCAGCGTAGTTATAGCTTGCCAGATCATACCAGAGACAAAGAGAATTATAAGGTGGACCGTAAACTCACGGAACATAGCGAAGAGATGGAAGGGGAAGATTGGGTTTTTAGGAGTGGTGAAGTCGTAGAGGAAACAACAAAAGAAGATGATAGCGCCGATGGTGACGGTGGAGCCTACGAGGGCTTTGGAGTAGGACGTCTTTCCGAGATAGGTCAAGCCCACAAGGAAAATGGTCAGCCCGGCAGCGAAAAGGCCCAAGCCAATGAAGTCCAACTCCTTGAATTCTTGCCAACGCGACTTTTCATAGTCATTGCGAGGACGTGATGGTGGAAAGTAGAAGATGGCCGTTCCAACGATGCAAATGCAGGAGTAGATGATCGCGATGTAGTAACACCACCGCCAAGTAGCATGGAGGACTAACTCATTAGCTATAAGTACGCTCAAGCAGGACCATGGAATGTTGATGCAGAATTCAGTCCATCCGAGCCCAATGCCACTATTTAATTTAGAAGGCGGTTTTTGTCACAAGGATGACTGGGAGCCTCACCGATATTTATTGGGAAGCAACTCTGAAATGCCTGGGTACGATACGAAAATCACACCCGCACCAAACCCAATAATGGTAGATCCGGCTGCGACGGTAGTTGTTTTTTGTGCTGTGGCACCAATAATCTTTTGAGAGAAAGAGTTTAGCCGTCAAAGCCCAGGAGAATGGAAAATTATTCAAAAACAGCGAAGACTTACAGCACCTATCAATGTAATCACTTGTCCAGTGATTAACACATATCGCCGACCAAAGATGTCGCTAAAGCCGCCGGCGATAGAGAAGGATACAGCTGAGGCCACCGACCAGCCGCCCGGAATCCACACGATATTTTCGGAGTCACCAAGGGCATTGCCAATTTGGGCAAGAATACCTGAAACGAGTACTAGGCCGCAGGATATTGCCGCAACGTAAGACAAGCCCATGAACTGGAGAAAGGCCGATGTTAACAGGACTGGGATTTTTTTGGTAAATAAGTTCAGGGAAAAGAATTCAGAACTCACAAATATAGCCATAATAGTCGATGTTGATACCTTCTCGGGGAGGTCATCTCCTTGTGTAGTACTAAGAGCTTCATCCGGGTTACTCGGGATCGAGATCTTCTCTGCTGGTTTGGTCTCAACCCTTTCCACCTCAATCTTCTCGGAATCTTGGTTAAGATCTGCCATGTTATGAAATTTTTAAATTAGGATAGGAAGGTTGGATTTGGTGTTAATACTAAGAAAGGGTTATCAGCGTCTTTTTATATACAAAGGTGGTAATCGAATAAGGTTTGTTTAATTCATTTGTTAGCAGGGATTAGTGTAGGTAGTTCACATTTTATTCAGGCCGCTTTAAATCCATTGTTTGTCTTTCGGCAGATAGACTCGGCAGTGTATCTACCCCCGCCTAAAGGTAAAGTTTCTAATTAGTACCTTAGTAATTATTTAAATAATAAATAATAAATTAAAAGTAATTATTAGAACCTGGAACATTAATTTCCCATATCACGTGTTGTATTATGTAAACGCATCAGCAGAGCGCCGGGCCAATCAGAAGCCGCGCTCAGCCGGGCCGCACCGCACTACTAGCCCAACTCAGTAAGTGCGGTCGGATAAGCCCTGATATAAGTTGAACGACGTATTACGGTATCTTTGGTCATTTTGGGGACTTCTATCATACTCTGTTCCGCGAGTTTAACTTATCTGGATATCTTCGGCATTACTAAAGACCAAGATCCATTGACCTGCGGTATCCTTATTTAGGAAGTCTTGAACCAGATCTCTGATTCCCAACTGCTGAGCAACAGTATGGTATCCTTGGCCCAGACTCTCTATGCTAGTAGCTTATATCCAAATGGCAGAGTAATTCTTGTCCTCCCTTACTCGAACAAGGAGTTTTGTCTCTCCTACACGTTCGAGTCCACAGACAACAAATTTCGTAAATTGATTGTTAGCGAAGAGCTTATTTTCAAGTTCGGCAAGCTCGGATGAAGGAGAAGCTAGAAGCTCTTGTAGCGACCACGCTCGAGTAAACCATCGACTCTTTCGTAATTTTGAGTCTCTCATGTCAACACAAAATGTCTTTATCATCATCAGCGTCGGCCATCTTTGCGCCTAGCCGAGTGCTTACAGGCAAGCTGGGCTCATACACCATCCACAAGCAGCTCGGCACTTGTGTCTTCCTTGCCGAGTAAGATGAAGTCATCCCCCATTCTCATCCCAGCCAGCGTCTGTGTCTAACACCTCCACCTCCCACGCACACAGGAACTCTGCGCGTCGAAATGCCATCATCAAAACCGTCCACGGCGATTAGCGAGTCAAGAACGAACACGACGTCCTCCAGCACTTGCAATCGCATGCCGTTACGCTCCGACCACTACTCGACGAGATCATCGAACCCGCGCACCCTCTGGCTATCGTCTTCAAATACCTCGATACCAAACTCCTGCGCTAGTCGGCCGGCCGCAAAGCTCCTGTGACACACAGAAATCAAGCAGGTGGTCAAGAGTGTGCTCCTTGCCTTGAAGACCTTGCACCAGGCTGGTTACGTTCATACTGGTGTGTATGCTGACCGTCGACGGGCGAGGAGATACATATACCTAGCTAAGGGGACACATCCAGACGTCAAACCTGATAGCATCTTGGTCAACTTTAGCCACATGCCTAGCCCACGTTTCAGTGATGTCCAGCTTGCTGACTGTTGTGGTATAGTCCAAAGAAGGTCATTCGATCGGAGCGACATGTTTTCGCAGTCTAGAAGCGACCTTGAACCTTCCATGGGGTCCTGCGACTGTACCTCTGGTCCTTCGGAAGTGTGGTATCTGCTCCTCCAACATATTCCTTTCCCTTCCCTCTTTTCCCCCTGTTCTCATTTCTTGAAACCTCATGCGAATCCCCACATCTATGGTGTAGCTCATCAGTCCGGTCTACGCAGGCAACTGGCACATTTTCAACCCTTAAAACGACAAGATCTCCCTAGATAATAAGTTCTACACAGTTACTATGTTGAAAAAACACCACATCTTCTTTGGCCCTTTCCCAATGACTTATGCAGAGTTCGCAAACGATGACGCACTAAGTATTATCATCTGGGCTATGGAGCAAGTTCGGGGCGAAGACCGTAAGTAAGCCTTTTAAACTCATCTCGCCAACCGAAATTCCACCAGCCGAATTGAAGTTCCTCTTGAAGATTATGAAGTTATATCCACCCGATCGCCCTACAGCTGAGGAGCTTTCAAACGATGAGTTGTTTATAGAAGATTCCATTGATACCCGGGAGCCGCGAAGAAGTCTTGAAAGGCGGCACCTTTAGCTACGCACCCCTGAATGACATACCCCTGATTTCCTAACGGGTTGAAACGTTGGACGAAATTATGAATGTGTGGCTTGAAGTCTTCAGATCGTGGAGGAGAGGGTTCGCGTTCAGGTTCTTTGTGCGCTTCGGATAATGATGATAAGAGTGATCTTTCTTCGTATTTGACACGGGGATTGCGCCGTATCGAGTGCGTGTATGGCGTGAGCTTATGGAGCGCATATTTTGTTGTTTGATAAAGAGCTTGAGTGCTCGAAATTAGTGAATATAGTGCTTTGCGCACTTTGTGAATTTGTGGCGTGTTTAAAGGTGTTCTGTTTCTTCGCGCTGGTTAATGTCTACTCTGTATTCCGAGGTTTTATTGATTCGAGTCGATGGTGTTGTACTTATTTTTAGTATTCTTGTTGTTGCTCAAGGAAGGTCGGTATTCTGAAATAAGACATAATTCGAGTCGATGATGTTATACTTGGTGAATTCGGTTTAGGCGCAGCGAAGTTTATATTCGACGAGGTCAATGGAGTCAGTTGTCGAACTGTAAAACGGACAGAAATTGATTGCCTTATTGCGCTTTGGAAGAGCTGTCCGGGCTTGTAACCTGTCAAGTGGGAAGATTATTTGGACAAACAGAATTGAAAATTGGCCGTTACTTTAACAGGGTGTGGTGCTACGTCAATCTCACCAATAATATAAAAGTTACTTCAAGTCAACCTCCTTCTGTTTATCAGGGTTCTTCCTTCCTAGCAGACAGTTGTCGTTGTAGTAGTGGTTAACACCTTCCATCTATTGTAGGAATGACATCTTCGCGTCCCTGCCGTCTATATAATCTTCTTCTTGTCCGCATTTCCTTCATCCTCCTTCATCTTCCTTTCATCCTTTTTTTTCTACTCCACAACACCACAACAGCATCGCAGCATCAATTCGACAAGAACACGGCTCTCTTTTCCTGTCTTCGCAGTCTTCAATCATTTCCCACTTCTTGTTTACGATCGCTGTTTAGCACGACTTCAACAACAAAACCACCCTCTTCTTCTCTCCTCTGTCTATAGTTTCACAGTCTCACGTCCATCTCACACCAAGCAGAGCAGACTTCAACAGCAGCGCTACTTCTCCTTCCGACGCTTCTTCTACTGTCTGTAAGTTGGCACTCTTTAGCACTCCTTTACTTTACTTCTTCGCTGACCTTCTTTGTCGTCGTAGCGTCCCTCTTGCACCGAGCAGAGCAGACTTTATTACCCCTCCACCTTTACACAGTTCCCGATGCTCAAGTCTCAACCTTAAGAAGCTTCCTTGTCACGACTTCGGTCACATATTGCCATTACACAAAAGAGGTCCGTCCCTGCTACACTTTTTTCTTTGCTTGTCCTTCCTGACTGACCTTTTCTATGTAGACATCGACGTCCCTTATCGCATATGAAGAGGCTCCTTGTTACACACACACAAGATAAGTCTACATTTCCCTCCCCTTCCCTTCCCTTACCTCTCCATCCGAAGTGACATTGAAACTACCTGGACCGGACCCTGGACCTTGGATCCTGGAGACCCTGGACTCTGGAACCTGGGCCTTGGATCCTGGAAACCATGGAGTCTGGAACCCGGAGCCTGGATACTGGACACTCTGGAACCTAGACACCATAGTGCCTAGACTTCTATCCTCTCATCTACTAACTGTGTCCAGAGCTCACCCTTCCTCTCATCTGCTAATTGTATTCAGAACACATCCTTCGCCTCCACCATCTTCACCTTGGTAACTGTCTTC
This sequence comes from Pezicula radicicola, assembly GCA_003008705.1. NCBI lineage: Eukaryota > Fungi > Ascomycota > Leotiomycetes > Helotiales > Dermateaceae > Pezicula > Pezicula radicicola. The sequence continues at coordinate 92,434 of PDUO01000098.1, read as the reverse complement.
AGAACTCTTCTGACTTCGTCTTTACCATCTTCACATTACTAACTGTCTTTCAGAATACTTCCTTCTTCGCCTTCACCGTCTTCACATTACTATCTGTCCTTCAAAACTCTTCGACCTTCGCCTCCTCCAACTTTACTTTGGTTTCTATAGGCAGAAAGCTCCCATTCTTCGCCTTCTTCTCTTCCCGTTGCTAACTGTGGTTGGAGCTCTTCTTCGCCTCCACTATCTTCCCTTTGCTGACTGTATGTAGAACACTTCTTCGCCTTCGCCATCTTCGCTACTGCTTACTGTGTACAGACCACTTCTTCGCCTTCGCTTTCTTCACTTAGTAACAATCTCTAGAACTCTTCCTTCGCCTTCTTATACCTCTCCACTTTCCTGTTCTTTTTGCTAATTGTAATCAGAACACTTCTTTGCCTTCACTCTTCCCCCCCTCTTCTTTCTTCCTCCTTGCTTACACTTCTACTAACCGTATCCAGCATTTCAGCATTTCAGTTCAGGGGACCTGGACTCTGGACTTTATACTGGTCACTGGATCTGGACCTGGACCTGGATCTGGACCTGGACCTTGGACCTGGACCTGGATCTTGGACATTACTGGACACTGGACTACCAAAATGCTGAAATGCTGGAATACTGAAATGCTGCTTCGGGGTAGTTGCGGCAGCGCAAGCAGCTACAATGGGCCAGGGGACTGGAGCAGGATGGATAGGGGAGCGTAGGATGGGAGATCAATAAACACATCTTCATCTACATCTTACACTTTCAACCACTTCACACTCAGCTTCATACTTCAGAATTCGGAAAAGAAAACCACCAACCACATCTTCATTATTCGGAATACTCATCACCAATAATATCTTCGCCGTTGAGAAAACCTTCTGCCACCAAATCTTCCTCGCCTACATCTTCTTCGCCCACAACTCACACCTTCAACCACTTCTTCACATTTATCTTCATAATTCGGAAAGCAGACCACCAACCACTACGGTACACACATCTTCTGCATTCGGAAAAATATCAACAGTTAGGACTGAGAAAGGGGACGAAGGATGGGGAAGGGTAGGGAAGGGGTGGGAAAGGGAAAGGGAAAGGGAAGGCATAGAGATAAGATGATGGGAGATAGAGAAAGGAAACGACAGAAATAGCAGAGAAAATGAGGATTCTTTTGTAGTTAGGCACTTGGGATATGAACAAACAAAGGAGGAAGAACTTGTACTTGGACACTTCGGATGATTTGTAGTAGGGACATAGTCGAGAGAAAAAAAGGGGAAGAGAGTAGTTTTGTACTTTTAGAAATTGTAGAATTAAACTCAGATAATAGTTGACTGTCAACGTGCGCACAATTTGGCCGTGACAAGGTATAGGTCTAATTTGTAATAAGGAAATTAATTCTATTTAATGTGCAACAGGCAATGAGATTGCTTTGTAACATGTAATTTGTTTGATTTATGTCTCTAAACACATTCTATTAACCTTGGATCACATCGAATAAATGGGGGTTAAAGTAGTAGGCATATTGTGCTGAATTAAGGCCCAGTTGCTTGATCCTGAGGTGGGAGGCAAGTAGGGTTTATATACAAGAGAGTAGGCACATGAAACAAGTAAAACCTATACTAATGAGACTATTTAAGGTGCCATTTCTTTGGCGTGAGTGTGGTATCATATATAATAAAAGTGGTCTAAACAAACAGGCCATTTCGGTGGCTTCCGTGGCCACAAGGGGTACTAGAAATGAAGATATAAATGAAAAACGTGATTGTGGGCTGACGTATTCCTCCTAAGTCGGGAGTAGGTTTACTACGCACCAGGTTTAGTAGATTCAGGTGGACAGAGCATAGGCATTTCCCTGCGAAGTGACGGATCCCAAGTCAACGTCTTACTTGAGTCGAGAGAATCGGTCCCTGAAGAGATAGGAATACGTGTTGCACAAGCACTCGAAAATATTCCCATTAACGAGGATATAAACTGTGTTGGATAATTTGACGACTATACAAGTCAGAAAACCAATGGATTAAATTGCTTAATTTTTATAGAGGCAAAAATGAAGATATATATATAAATATAGAGTGGAGACAAGATCATGTGCAAGTAGCTCAACGAACATTGTAAAGTAGAAGCAGGAATATAAGGGAAGGTAGTAGAAATGGACTAAGTGGGTAATTGCGACAAAACGTCTGTGTTATGAGTATACAATTAACGATATACTCGAAGGCGATATTTCGGAATAGTAGCAAAACTACTATATTTGGCAACAAACTGACCCGAAGACATTTATACCTTAAGTTTAAGGTTGAAAGACATTCTCTCATTGGCCGGGGCACGTCCCTTTCTTCTAATTAGCAGAGCACTATCCCTTTAGCCGTCGAAGCGTTTGCGTATTAATGCCACAAGGTTGATAGCTAATAGGTACCTAGAAAGCCTTCCATCTTTAGCTTTAGCAACGTAAAATACAGCTATCGCGCATGTTATAGGATATTCAGCATACCCCCTTGCAAAGCGGTGAGACAAACATTAGGTCCTATACCTTCGAACCTCCGTAGGGGGTTTCGTCTGTGCATACCTACGCGAACGCTTTGACACGGCGGACGGGATACGTCCCTTTTGCTACTACAGCTTCTGAAAATCAAGAAGCCTTCTCTAGATGATAGACACATCTTCGGCGAGGACATCGAGTGCCAATTGACTAACAAGAGTTCCATCAAGCGTGGACTCGTTTACAGGGAGTTTGCCCCTGTCACAGATGTTACCTATGAAGCTGCTGGAAGTGCGAACAAGATACAATCTCTTCGACTGACAATTCCAGAACTTTAAGATTGGATTCTTCGCACTGTCAGATCTCAGGGGCATGAGATTGAGGATGTTACTACTGACTTCTTCTCTGCCGGCATGGACAGTCTCAAAGCAATTCATCTCCGAGGGCTGATACAAGGAATATTGACCTTGGCAGCCACGAATTAGAGTTTACATCTATGATGGTGTTTAACTACGGAAATGCGGAGCGTCTTGGGAGGAGAATGTATGCAATTCGCACTGGGAGTACTGTTGACGATGAGCAGGGCCGGGTCCGAAGTCTAGCTCTTCTAGCGATCCACCCAGATATTTCATGAAGGAGAAGCAGTACTGCAGTCGCTTGCTACACCGGCTTCCCTCCCAACCATGCTTCGATGATTTCCAGCGACATCGGCAAATCTTCTATTCATTACGGAACTTGTGCTGTAGCATTTTGGCCCGTGTCTTCGACCTCGGACTCTAAAATCACAAGTCAGATCATCTGTAGATGCACACACTTAGCAAGACAACTTACTAAGCTCTCAATCCTATCTAACTCAGCCTGTTCGGCTTCCCTTTGTCTCCTCTGTTCTTCAAAATATGGGGCCATGCTTTCTTCCCATTCTCTCTGCTCCTGCTCGAGCTTCTCGCGCTGTCGCCTTGTATCTTCCGTCTCAACTTCCTGGGCTGGCGTAGCCTTGCGAATCCGCTGAGAAGTGTGTGTTGATTGTGACTCAACTTCCCGCTGACCATTACTTTCGCTTCTCCTAAGAATCTTCAAGATCTTATTGTGTATAACTAGCTCAGACTCGGGCGGGTGCCCAAACCATACCCCTTTAGCAATATCTGCACCACTTTCGTCCTGCACGATCGCATTTCCATTTGGCTTAATAATAAGGATACCTTGACCTCCTGGTATTCGAGCCTTGGTCGCCACGACTCGGGTGTAACTAGCACCCCAGTTAGCTTTCGATAATCTGTATTGATTCTGAATGTGTTTTTATGCGTACTATTCAACCACCCAATATTGCGTATCGCTGTTCCTCGGCATTGTGACGAATGGGAAAAAGCTCGAGTTATACTTGATTAGGATCAAGGCCGTACCTTCACGCTACGAACTCGAGTAGTTGTCTTTCGATAGTTGATGTTCTGTAGCCGCTTGAGCAGACTTGTATATAGCTGACTCCGTGGAGCTGATCACACACGAAGGAGCTCGAGCTTGGTAATGGAGGATGGGCCTGAATTCAGGAGAAGAAGGAGTAGCAGATAGATTCTGGCTGTAGAGGATCGAGCGCATGTGTATGCACTGTAGATGCAGCTGAGGAAAAAAACTTGTGGAGGATTTGAGAGCAAATCGGATTTGATACTCGCCGGCCAAGGATGTGATTAAGAAATAGTTGATTCTTTTGACTTGGTTATGCCGAACAAGATCGCTACTTGAGTGTCAAATGTCGTCACCTGGCGCTTGTAGAGGAATGTGTGAGGGATAGGACGGAATATCTCTGAGAGCTGAGCAGGTGGGGAGAGTAGGTATACATACATGGGCATCATAACCTCACTCACCTTCACTTTCGACGACATCTAAAGCATCCGTGAGCACTACTGTACCGCACCATACTATGAAATCCTAAGAACTGCTCTTCTGCATAAGTCATTAAAATCAACTTCCAATCTCACTAGCTTTATCAAAGAGTCCACTCTAGACAGGTATATCCTATCTATTCTCTCTTAATTGTATTGCTCGTGACTACAGCAACCTTTAGAGTATTATTACGACTTTTAGCGAGAAGCTCAGGGGCGGTGCCAAGAGTTTGATGTCACCTGATCTCGCGACCTCACGTCTCCTCAACTTTCAACCTTCACCTCGAAAGATTCGCAGACACAAATACCACAACTCGCCCAACCTATCCTTCATCAGAGCTACCAGCAACATGAGGTTACAATATCCTCGCCCGACACGGCCTCATCTGGTCGCTAAGTTCCTTCGCACTGATGATGATGCAGCACCTCTGCATGGCCCACCAGCCGGTACAGACTTCTTCAAACCGCCGAAACGACCTATTCCCAACCGGAAGAAATTCTTTACGTCTTCTTCTCTGGGTTTAACCCAGAATGAGCTCGCCGATTTGAGTAAATTTTTTGTGATACCTGATTTGCTATTTTATGTTGAGCATGTATATATACCCATCATCTAGATCCTAGAAGAAGTTTAATCCTACTAATCGAGGAGTCTAACTTTTAGGAATTAGATGTTGAACCAACCGCGTTCTTCGAATCCGGAGTAATGAGTAATGTTGGCAAGCCTGGATGGAAGGAAATGGTGGAGCTGAACCCCTTCTACGTGTTCAGAAGGTTGGCGGGTCTAAAATCACCCTCACCTCCACCGAAGACTCCAGCGCAGCTTAAACGGGCAAAAGAGAAAGAGGAGAAACATCAGAGAAAGGAGCACAGAGAATGGCTCAAACTACAGAAGGAACGAAAAGCGGAGGAGAAGATGAAGGAAAATGCTATAAAATCAAAGATGGTAATATTTCCTCTCTTCTTCTTTTCTTTACCTTTCTTTTGCTCCTACCTTACTTTTCACTTTTATTATGGAAGCTAATCAATATTAGACTATTCGCGAGAGAATGATGCTTCATTCTACCATGAATGAAGAGTGGTTCTCCCAGAGCTAAGATTACCTACGATATATTACACCAAAAGTTTTTAGTCCAATGATAGCACCATCAAAGCATATACTACCGACTATCTGACGGCCTTTAAATCTTTCGACCCATATGATGCGAGAGAACTTCTATTTCATCGTACTTATATTTGTCCATAGCACTTCCAACATCACCGACCAGTGAGGCGGTCAGACGGTTGGTTGATGAATGATTCTTTGTCGATATAACTAGGTGAGTTATACTCGAAGTGCCTGGTCCAGCCATGATTCTAATCATCTAAAATACAGTGCGTCAGCTCTAGCATGTTCCCAGCTAGATCGTATCTCTACCTCTTTGCATTTCGCGCTACGTCAAATCTATCGCGAGCAGCAAGACCATTTCCAGAGTGCTTGGAAGCAGAGATCTCGCTCGGGATGAATGCTCGGCCCTTAGTCTGACCGGAATGCTTTCTTCCATTGGTCTCGACAAGCAGGTACGCAGAGTGGTATATGAAATCCATCGTTGCTAGGACTTTCTTTTGGCTTGGAAAAAGATCATTTAATTGGCACGACTATCTTAAGAGACCAAGTAACCATTAGCATCATAGAAATAAAAGAAGTGCTGAACAATTTTTCTTCTCCTGAACTACTATATTTTGTGAAATGTGCTGTGTCACGGCATCAAAGATAAGTTTTACAACTATTGCAACACGAGATTGAGCTTAATGTCTTTCGACTTCTTGCGAGAAGTCGACATACTTAATTTTGAAATACATTCCGCCATCTCTTTACTAAAATGCTGTATTTTGACAGAGACTAGTAACAACGCGTTCATTCCGTACCTATACTCTGTTATCTTACCATCATGACTTCGTAGTGAGGTCTTCCGATTAAGCGCGTCAAAAAATGGCTCAGTGCAACACTTAGTGACTTTGTCAGACTTTTGGAGGTTGACTCGATTACAGAATAAAGTAAGGTCTAAAGTAGGTATATATATATATAAAATATAGGCTGAAACATATCTATAAGTTACCTAATTTCCGGCTAACACACCCCCTTAGGCTTTGTACGAAGTAGAGAGCCTATAACTATAAGAGAGTATAGGAAATCAGATGTATATAACCCTTAAATATATAACCCTAACTACTAAATCTATGTCCTTGACCCTACTCCTACTCCTCCTTCCCCTACAGCCCCTATATAACCTATATACCCTATATACTTATATAGTAATATATATTAAAGAGAAGGGAGGTTCGGAATATATAGGTAGGGTAGCGTAGAGATATATAAGGTACAAGGTAGAGCTTGATTATCTACTCGAGGTTAATAGTTTATACAGGCCTTGATTATAGTAACTCTCCTTAAGTCGAGAGCCTTAATATTATAATAGGTAATTATTAGTATTATACAATACTTCTTCTTTATTTAAAAGCAGGAAGTAAAGGAATCAAGCCTGTCTATATTATAAATCCCGCCCGATAAGGTACGAGACAGTATACTACTACTATATTAGACTTTTGGAGGTTGACTCGATTATAGAATAAAGTAAGGTCTAAAGTAGGTATATATATATATAAAACGTGGGCTGAAACGTGTCTACAAGTCACCTGATTTCCGGCTGACAGACTTCGAGTACAGATGGATGTGTTCCAGTCGATAGTTATGTTGTAGACCAATGATAATTGTTAATATGTGGTAATGCAACTACTGTTGACATCGTAGCTCAGATGGGTTCACACTCCAGCTTGATCGTAAGACTTAACAATCTAGCCGCTAAGATTGTTTCTTTCAGGAGACTTGATAGCTGTGGCGCATTTTGTAGTCTCTATTTACTGTGTATAATGTGCAGTCTTCCAGATTAACACCTTCACCTAGGTCCGTGGCGACTTCCTATCGCAGGACTTCGTACTTGAAATAGAGTGTCCTATCTTATCAGAAATAATAGGTTGAAGTGTCTACATTAATGAAACTATTCAGATTTGGGGTTGCTACACCATATATAATGCGCTCAATGCGTTCCAATTAGCGGTCAACTCGAAGTGCATATTATCTGATAGTAAAGTTGTTGCGAGGGGGAAAGAGATGAACATTCTGGGATAACTGCCAGAGGTGCTCGAGTGGATTTTCAAAGACGAGACGGTACGGACTATCTGTTCGACAGGGATCGAGTAGAGTTCCGGTACACGAGAACGTATGTCTGGCCGTGTGACATTTCTGATCAGCGATGATAACTCCGCTTAGCAGCATTTTGCGGATGACCTTGGCAACGGGTACACGTACCCGCATGGTGATGCAACGATGCCATCAACCTGTCTGGTCCTCAACCACCAAGTATGTGTGGGTACATGTACCCGTCGATGAGAGCAAGTAGATGGTCCTGGTTCATTTGCATATAAAGGAACGTCAGAAAGGCAGAGTCCAAATGACTTTCCGCTCAGCTCGCTTCACCAAAACCTCTCTCGTCCGTCTCTAAAGATATAACACTCTACATTTATTTCCACATCATGAAGTCAATATTCGATAAACCCATCGTAAAGCTGATCGCACCATGGCGACCAAAAGACCCATCTCCAAACATCATATTCGCCCATGCCAATGTCATTGACCCCATTGATGGCTCAGTACAGGAAAATGTTTCTGTTCACGTGGCTAATGGTGTCATTAAAAGCACATATAACGAAGGAGAATCGGAGGACAGCAAAGACGCACAGTATATTGATTTGAACGGAAAGTTCATCTGCCCCGGTCTCATCGACTGTCATGCCCACATTGTGGCGGTTCCAGGGGCTCCCGACCTAGAATCAACCGTTCGTATGAGCCCAGCTGTTGCAGCTTTCCGTATGCCCTACCTCTGCGGTCAAATGCTCGACAGAGGATTCACAAGCGTCCGAGACTGTGGAGGAGCCCAAGCAGCCCTCAAGCAAGCGATAGACGAAAACGTCGTTCGCGGTCCACGCCTCTTCATTGCAGGCCACGGGCTCTCACAGTCCGGTGGAAGCGGAGAGGAACGCTCTATCCACGATCATAAGCTGTCATGCTGTGGAACCATTCTCGCTGCCGCAAGAATCTGTGATGGGGTACCGAATTGTATGAAAGCTGCAAGAGAAGAGCTGCGATGTGGAGCAGACTTCATCAAGATTTTTGCTGGCGGGGGAGTCACCAGTCCTACCGGATCTCTCGATAATCTCAACTTCTCAGTCGAAGAGATTTCAGCTATTGTTAAGGTAGCAACAAACGCTGGAATATATATCACTACTCATGCATATACACCTAAAGCTATTCGACAAGCCATTGAACTTGGAGTTCGTGGCATTGAGCACGGCAATTTCATCGATGAGTCCACGGCAAAGCTGATGGCAGAGAAGGGTGCCTTCCTGACGCCTACACTGGTCGCTTACACAGTACAGGAAGCTTCCCCATTTCCAAACTTCTTGCCCCCAGCCTCAGCTACTAAAGCCAATGGAGTTCTCGAAGCTGGCTTACACTCTCTCAAAATTATATCCGAGGCAGGCGTGACACTCTGTTACGGATCCGACCTTTTGGGACTACTGCATGATACGCAGATACACGAGTTCTCATTGTAGAGACAGGTTCTGACAGACTTGGAGGTTCTGCAAAGTACTACTGTCAATGCCGCGAGAATGATAGGACAAGATACTTTAGGAAATATGAAGCCTGGGTTCCTAGCTGATTTCATCATCTTGAACGGGAATCCCTTGGAAGATGTTACTATTTTGGACGACCCTGATAGGTATCTTCTGGCTATTGTTAAGGGTGGGCGTATACTTTCGAGTAGGTGGTCGAAGGTTCCGGCTGAGGAGAGCCACCATCTCCCACAGATCGAATGAAACAGACGAATAACAAGATCTAATACAAAATGCAAGGCTTTCATACCCTTATTCTATAAATCAAGTATGCGTATACTTTCGTATAGTGTATCCTACATCTATTGGTTGATTTAGTCAGGGATTGTAAGCGGCGGGTACAAGTACCCGTGGGTGATAATACATACTAATCTATATATCTTCAGCCACTTTCGCTTATATCCCACGAACAGCAAAGACACTGTTAAAAATTATTTTAAAGTTCATATACTATATTAGATCAACTATGCAATTAGTGGCACTCCGATGCACATGATCAGCAGCCTCAACCTGCATGAATGTCATGATTACTCGGCAGGAAATCCACTATATCTTCCATCAGAAACGTTCGAAATCGCCCTAAGGTTCCATTAGATCTCAGGAAACGCACTCCACAAGCTTGTATACAATGTCGCTCTGCCAGGAGACGATACAGCTCGTACAGGGGAGAGGCATATACAGCGTATCTTCGAAAGGGTCAGAATTGTGAGTTTAGCCATGTTAAGGCAGGTTCAGCTCCCAAAGCGGTACCACTAGAAATTCGTAGGTGGGTCGCACCTGTCGAGATCAAGATAATCATAATATTGACAACAATTAGTACTGAGAATACCTCATCGTCCCAGACCGTCTCAGACACTGGGAGACGCACCGAGCAAAATAGTGGTATGTGGACATTAATGTGCTCGAGAAGTAGCTGATATAATGGAGGTTTTGCAAGCCGTATTGAAGATGTAAGCCTTCTGGACATTGCCTCCGATGCCGTGTCCGAAGTCATTACGACCGCTGATCCATACGGCCGGAAGTCTATCAATCTACAACCTCACCATCAGAATTTGGTAAGTGCTCCTAGACTAATATTGGCTATAGCATATACTGACAATACACAGCCATCTAGTGACCTTTGCGGTATATCAGGCTTGGAAGATTTCATTCTGAAGTAAGTAATCAGTCGATTCCCTTCGATAGAGGTCGCCGGTCCACTGTTTAAGACTTTTTATCAACACTGCGAGACGAACTACTTCTATTTCGACAGGACGTAGTTCAAAAGCTTAGTCAAAAACTTCTACACAACTCCTCCGGCTTCTGAAAGTCGAGTCAGCTACGATACCGTTTGCTTAATACTTGTAGTATTAGCTGGTGCAAGCCAATTCATACACTTGAATCAGATACAAGCACCCTCACCTTCAGATACCATGACAGACGAGATTCCAGGACAAGTGTTTTATCGACTCGCGTAGATGGTCATACCCAGAGCCATCGCGATTGGTAGTCTTGTAAGTATTCAAGCATACCTCATTGCTGGAATATACTTACTGCCATCTGATGAACGGGACACGGCCTACGTCTATCTTGGGACTGCTTTACGCATGGCGGTTGCCAGTCACATACATCGGAATACCTATACACAAAGTTATTCACTACACCTCTTGGAAATTCGAAACCGAGTTTTCTGGACCATCTACTTGAATGAGAGGTAAGAATACCATTTTCCGGCTACAAAAAATTCCTCGGATCTGAGATTGTGGACTGATTGTTGATACAGGGAAGTGAGCATGTTTTTAGGACAACCCACGAGTATATCCATCATTAATATCGACATATCATTTCCGCAATTTCGTACCGACCTTGATGATCGGAATAAGACCAAGAAGCTAGAGAGCAATATAGCCCTCCTATACCTTATCAAAATATACGACCGAATTTCCGCGTTGACGTAAGTCTTTGAACACTTTGAATACGAAGAGAAACAAAGAAGTACTAATACCTGAAAGTACCCGCGAAGCTCGTGCCTTACATTTCAGAGAGCTTCATACCTCTCTCCTCACATGGAGTCAGACGTATACCCCCGAAATTCCAACTAATACCACCCATGATTTCCGACCTACAGTCCATCTAGCACTGTTTTTCAACCTTGCATTCATCTATCTAGGACAGCACGAGCTCGGAAATCTAGTACGAAAATATCCATAATATAAAGCAGAAACAACAGCAGAATCAGCAAAAGTTTCTCAAGAAATAATAACAGTATACATTAATGCGGCTATACGAATAATCGATCTCATTGAGTCTCTACATCTTCGTGGCCAACTTACACTGTTCTCAATCGTCGATATTCACAACTACAGTTCTACTCTCACGGTATTGATTCTCAGTTCCGGGATACGTCCTCCGCCAGAGACTAGACACAAGATCAAGATCGCTATACAGTGTCTCAGGCATATAGTAACTGGCTCATGGAGTACTAGGAATGGTCTTAGACGCATCAAGAAATTTCAAGCCTTCATCGATAGAATCACTGCTCGTCTTCACCCCGGAAAGGTACTCAAAGCAGACACCAACTATAGCTCTGAACACGATGAGGTAGGTATTGCATCAGCTTCTAAGAATAGTTTCAGAAACGTTCTTGAGACTTCATTCTCGAAAAGGCTGGATCAGGAGGAGTCAAATGTCATCACTGATACCATTCATACTCGTGGCCTGGAAGAGTCAAACCTAGAGTAGCTCGGCACTGATATAGAGGCGACTTTTCAAGCACCCTTCGATCACGAATTTCCAGACTTAGACTTTTTACTATCCATCGAACAGTACAGCTTTGAAGATCTGACCATGTATGGTTTCTCTGGTATTACCTCTAGTGTAGATTATGATATTTGACTGAGCCACGAGGCACATTTGTGACGGCCATGCATGGTCAATCACTTTCTCAGCTCCTTCTTCTGCCCTTCGAATCCGGATAGACATGGGCTCTATGATCCTCGAAACAAACCAAAACGGTGTCAGTGCTCTATGATATAGACATGATGCAGTAGGAGTTAGAATGATTAATTACCGTATATATTAGCAATTAAGATAAATTAGTAGAATAAGATAAATGCTTAGAATAAGATAATAGGTTAATTTTAGCCTAAATTACAAAGATATTATCTTACTTATATAACTAATTAGAAGTTATTTAGTAAGTTATATATTTATATATATTAGTATAAGCTTAAGTAGTATTTTCTAATATAAATAGATAGGAAATATTATATAGCTATAATATAGATAGTAGTAATATATAGTAGTAATAGGGTTGTCTCATATTTTATATAAAAGTTAAAGTACTTAAATAAGCTACCTACTTATAATAAGTAATTATATAATTATTTCTATATATTTACTAAATTTAATAGGAAATAACTATAGATTTAAGCGGAATCTATCTCCCTTTGGACCTGGAAATCCATTCATGAAGCTGTCGATGTAGTGGGCGACAAGAATAACCCTCGGGCTTATCTCAGTCAGCTTACAGAGTATCCCGACAAGCTTCTAGGAATACTAAGGGAGACGATTACTGTGATCTCAGGCTCCCGTGCATCTGCATTCTTCTATGGTGGCGTATACAGCAAAGATTCTGACTGGGATTTCTACTGTTCTGGAGGAGATGCTGCGGCTGCACTATTCAGTTACAGAATGACCGAAATAGGAGCTGAATGGAGTCTCAGCATAGATCACAATTCCGGTCACAATGCGAATGGAGAAAGAGCGAAGGATTCCGACTATGATTGGGGCTTCCATGTAATCAATGCAACCATCAATGGCCATGACCTACAACTCATATGGAGAAATGGATCATCCTCCTTTCGGTATATTGTAGAATTCCATTCGAGCATAGTCTAATGCTTTATATCAGGCTTTTGTGCTGCATCCCTGTACCATAATGTGAGCTCTCGGAGTGAAATGATCGTATGGACCCTTGATCCTGTGAGGCAGTACCAGAAGCATATGAAAGGCCCTGGCTGTGTCTCTAAGTACGTCGCTCGAGATTTCATCCGGTGTAATATTGCGCTCTGTCGGTTGGGATGCCGGGAATTCGTCTGTCATACGGCTTTTTTCCAATTGTAGGCATCTCGGAGATAGCGGATCTCTTCTTGTAGATTTGCAACCATACATAGATTATTCTAATATTCCAAGCCATAGCATGATCCATATGGAGGCCGTGGATGGAATAAGAAGACTGAATTGGGCAGAATATCCTAGACAGATTCTCGGAACAAAGCAACTTATGTCTACCGCAGTTGTGTGAGGTTTCGATGTCTGGACCGCTGAAGCTGGTTGTTAAGGGTGGGATTGCTTATTGGGCGGATATTTGGTTTACTATTAAGAAGAGCAAGGTTTAATAGGGGAAATTTCTAGCGGTAGGGAGATAGTTCTCGTGCTTAGCAGGCCGGGAAACAGATACTCGACCTTCCTCAAGACACTAGCTGGGGGCACATATAGATTTCCTGTTGATAATAATGGCATCAACTACCAAGGTTCGTACGAACAAACATGTATGTGAACCATGAATTTCGCTTACATCGACGCGGGAACCTCTTACAGCGAAATGCAACGCGAGCACAAAGGCAAGTGTATCAACATTACAGAGCTTGACGTGCATTTTCGAGAACTAACCCTTGGTCAAACTCTCGCATTTACCGCAAGTACCAGAGCAACTGGCTCAGATGGCGACCATCGTAGAATCACGGCCTCGTCGAGTGACCCGAGTCAAGATGTAGCATCACTCTTCCATCTCGAAGAGGTATTCGACACTCGAATCGGCAACGCCATGATTCACGGTACTAGTGGTGGCGAGAAGAGGCGGACGAGTCTCGTAGAAGCTTTTGTCCGTGGTGCACAGTTTCAGTGCTGGGATAACAGCACCAGGGGATTGGACAGCTCGACTGCCCTGAGCTTCATCACGCTTCTCAGGAGTTCGGCCGATAGGCTTCGTTCGGTTGTGCTGATGAGTATATACCAGGCCTCTGAGGCTCAGTACAAGGTGGGCAGCCTATTTATTTCTTGACCAACAATTATCCAATGTGGTTGGCGAAGTAATTAACTACAGGATTTAATGTACAGAATTTCGACAAAGTCATGCTTCTATATGAAGGCTGCCAGATCAGCTTGGCTTTGCGAAACTAAGTCACTCACCAACAGCAGACTTCTTGACATCACTCACAAACCCAACTGAGCGCCTTGTCTGCGAGAGCTACGAGCACCGGGTTCCCAGGACCCCTGACGAGTTCGCACTTACCTGGAGGCGAATCCAGCAGGCCAAAGTGACCTTTCAAGACATCTGCGAGTTCGAGGCGGCCAGCGCTAGGACGTCATCAACCACTCGCATAATGATGTCCATCCGTCTTCAAAGAGGCCTCCAGCGGCTGCGCAACAACTATGTGCCCGTGGTCGCCGGCATCGTCGTAAACTCGATTCTCGCACTGATTATGGGCAGTGCCTTCCATCTACGACCTGCCCAAGACGGCTGACAGCATGGATAAGCGAGCTGTGCTGCTGTACTTTTCCCTCATAATCAACTCGAGGTATTGTTCTATCCACAGTTGGTTGACATGAAAGCCTAAAAGTCTTTGATAAACTATTGCTAACCACCGAAAACGATATAAAAGGTGCTGACCATGTGGGCCCAATGCCCCATCGTCGAAAACCACAACCGCTACGCCTACTACAACTCCTTCACTGAAGGCGTCACATCAATGCTCTGCGACCTACCCAATAAGCTTTGGACCTCCATCATGTTCAACGTGATGCTCTACTTCATGACAAACCTCCGACGCACAGCCCCTGCCTGTTTCATCTATGATCTGTTCAACTTCGTCGTGCTGCTGACGATGTCTATGTGCTTCTGCATAGACGGGTACAAATAATTCAGAAGAACTCCACCAGGTCCCCCAAAATCTGATGCTTGTGCCCAACTTGTCTCAGGCACTGGAATAATTATGCCTCTAGTCACATGTCGCGCGCGGTAAGGATAGCACTTTGCCCTAGAGAGATCCCTCCGGGTTTCAATCAGTGACACTAGCTGATGAAATGCCTACCACAGCAACCTTCCCATCATCTTTTTATTGATGGTTATTTTCTGCACCATTCACCTCCTCGCGACGCAATACATCGCCGCCTAGAGATCGAAGGGCGGTATTCTCGTCTTTCGGCGTCGACCTACTGTTACTCAGAAAAGGTGAAACTTCTTGTCAGAAAAAGAATCCAACTCAGAACTACCGACCAAGTTCGCCAAGGATATCAATAAACTGCAAGACCAAGACGACCACGACGACTCTAGTAAAGGAACGTAACTATAACTATCCGACAATCTCGAAACTGTCTACGGTATTCTACTGGAAGAACCTCAGCTACAACGTAAAGACCAAGGACAGCCCGAAATGCATCCTGGATAACGTGAATGGCTAGGTGAAGCCTAGGATTCTAACGGCTCTCGTGGTGAGAAGGAGCCTTTCCTTCGCTATGGACTAGCGTTACCACAACCTCCCCTCTCTGTCTATTTCCATTTTCATTTCCCATCACTCAACTAACAACTCAAAATGACCTGCAGGGCTTAAGCGGTGCTGGAAAAACAACCCTCCTTGACGTCCTCGCCAACCATGCCGCCTTCAAAACAGCAAGTGGCGAGGTTTTTGTCGGCCATAGCCCGCGAGACTCTAGCTTCCAGCGGAGAGTCGGGTATGTGCAGCAGGAGGACGTGCACCTGCCCACGGCGACGGTACGCGAAACCTTGGAGCTTAGCGCAGCAAGCTGGAGAAGCTGGGGTATATCAACATGGTCCTAGGCATCCTAGATATAGAACCTTATGCTGATGCCGTGGTTGGAGTTCCGGGCGAAGGTACATTGTCATAGATAGACCTATTAATAATCTTGTCTAATATTCAATATTCACTCTCAGGACTTTTGGTTGCTGCTTTACTTTACGCAGAGTACTGAAAATAGAATGAATGATAAGTCAAAGTGTAGGGATTACATAGCCAGTGAGATCGCGCAGCTGGATCCAGGTGCCCATGTATTAGTGGCCGCCTCAACTAACATTAGTCCGACGAATAACAGGATCTGCGTTACTATAGTAAGTCTACAAAGGTTCCCCCAACGCGTAATGGAAGCTCTATCCACGGACTGCAGAAAACAGAGGGCCGCTAAGCCTTACAGACCAAGAGGCTGCAGCTTTTGGCCTCTTCGTTCGCTCTTAAGCTCTCCGCCGACTTGTTCCTGCTGGCAAGTGTATCGGGATGCTCTTTTCCCAGCACTTTCTCCCTTAGCTTAAGCGTGTACCGATGCATCTGCTCTGCCTTCCCGTATTCCCCTTGGCTACAGAGTACTTCTGCAAGATTATACATACTAAAGAGCGTGTCAGGATGCTCTTCACCTAGTAACCTCTCTCTTAGCTCAAGTGTCTGCCGATGCATCTGCTCTGCCTCGTTATACTTCCCTTGGCCATGGAGCACAAGTGCAAGGTTGTTCATACTATCGAGTGTAGAGGGATGTTCTTTGCCTAATACCCTGTTGTAACCATCTAATGCCTGCCCTTGAATACAGCCTGCCTCCTCATATCTCTCCTGACAGTTGAGTACATTTGCGAGGGCATTCATGCTATCGAGTGTATCGGGATGCTCTTTGCCCAGAATCTTCTCTGTCATCTCGAGCGTCTGCCGATGCATCTGCTCTGCCTCGTTATACTTCCCTAGGTGACGCAGTACAAGTGCGAGGTTGTACATGCTTGTAAGGGTGGATGGATGCTCTTCACCTAGTACTTTCTCTGTTAATTTCCATTCTTCCCTATGCATCAGCTCTGCCTCGTCGTACTTCCCTAGGCTGCCGAGTGCAAGTGCGAGGTTATGCATACTGTCGAGTGTTAAGGGATGCTCTCTACCCAGCACCTTCTCCGATAGTTTCCATTCCTTACGATGCATCTGCTCTGCCTCGCCGTAAATCCCTAAGTGACGTAGTACAAGTGCGATACTATTTATACTATCAAGTGTAGCGGGATGCTCTTTTCCCAGTACTTTTTCCCTTAGCTTAAGCGTCTGCCGGTGCATCTGCCCTGCCTCGTAGTACTTCCCTAGGTAACGGAGCACTTCTGCGAGGTTGTACATACTATGAAGTGTAGAGGGGTGCTCTTTGCCAAGTACGTTCTTCCTCAGCTCGAGCGTCCGCCGATGAATGGCCCAGGAGTCTTGGTACTTTCCCAGGCAATCAAGGCTGCTGCCTATCTTGGAGAGAAGATTGCTCTCGACTCCCGTATCACCTATACCCTTCAAGGAATCCAAAGCTGTCCGCGCATGCGGCAGATACTTCATCCATAAGTCTCTGTTCTCATGCTGAGGAGAGGGAAACGCCTCGGCAAGTCTCTGTATCACCGAGGTCATACATTTGTCCCATTCTCTTTCCTGCTTCAGCCAATTCCGCATCGCCAGTCGAACTAGTCGATGCATATCGAACGAGCTCGATTCCGTACGCTCTGATATAAGTGCGTATGCTTTCAAAATGGCGATTGCTTCATCTCTCACCAGCTCATCATCTTCATCGCCCTCCGGTTTGCCATCTGCTAGCGGCAACAGAGATGCCGGGATGTCTTTCTCAGCGAGGAAGGACATAAAGCTCAGGTATTGCGTGGCGACCTTGTTATCTCGCGAGATATGATCGAAGGAAATGAGCCATGTCGTAGTAATTGGGTTCATGATGGTTTTATACCGGCCCCGGTCCTCGAAGTCCTTACTGAGTAATTTAATGAACCTTGCATTACTTGACCGGCAATGCTGGAGATATTTGGTCGTCGACATCCCCGTCTTAGCCATATAAGCGGATGCCTGCCTGATGGCCAGAGGTAGGTTAGCCAGGAGGTCGAGTAATCCATTTGTACTCTCTGAGTCCCTCGTCTGGCTTTGTTTCAAGTGTCGTCGTAACATTTTGACGGCCACGTCCCTATTCATTTCTCCTACAACGAAAGTATTGCTCGTAGGAATGTCCAACCATGTTGCGACCTCGTGATTCCTCGTCGTGAACATAATCGAACCATTCCGACTGAAGGGGAGGTATTCAACGAGAGGTGTAGTTCCAGAGCTCCCAAAGAGAAGCTCCACATCATCGGCGTTGTCAACTATGAGGAGCCAGCTGCCAGCGCTTTCACTCAGGGCAGTCTTGACGAGCAACCTCACATCTGCCTTGTCCTCATCGACGCCCTTTACTTTGAGCTGCCGGCCGATCTCACGATAGGCGTTCTCAAAAGTGGTAGCATCCACTGCGGGAACCCAGAAGACTGAGCAATCCGGGTACTCATCACGAATCCGGAAGGCTGCCTCCAGCGCGATCTGCGTCTTGCCGATCCCTCCGAGGCCTTCGATGACAGTCCTTTGGCAATCGTCATCGTCTGCCCTGGGTAGTAAAACCTTCAAAAGCTGCTCTAGCATGTTTTCACGTCCGGCAAAGTCCCTGTTGCGTCCGAACGGCACAAGCCAGTGACGAACTAGTTGCGTCCTTCCCACGCCTCCAAGGCCGGAGACCGCAAGCTTCGAGGCACGATGCTGGTTGAACAGCATCTCTTCGAGCAGAGTCAGGTCAGACTCGAACGGCACGATCCATTTCGGATTCACTACAGGCCTTTTTGGGTGTTGGGCAGAGGATAATTGTAGCTGATCCCGAAAGAGCTTACTCAGCTGGTGGTTTTCTGAATACCGCTCGAGCTCCCTTAAGAGCCGCCGAAATGCATGATGCTCGCCCTCGCCGTAGATAGCCTCTATATGAATATCGAAAATTCCAAGGAGAGAATAAACTTTGTCTTCGGGTCGCTTGGTCGTTCTGTTTGCCGCCCATGACATTCGTTCATCAACAGTGAAATGGAACAGCGGCGCCCCTCGAAGCGCATGAGGAGAAATGCCCGCAATCTGGTGAATTTGCTTTTCTAGCGACTTTCTATCTCCAAGCAGCTCACGGTTTTTCGAAAAGAATTCGACGCATCGAGGAGCAATAAGCTCCTGCAGCGTCCAGCCTCGAGTGAACCACCGACTATTCCGCAGTTGGGAGTCTCTATCGTCCTCGCTCACGGGAGTCGAGACATCCGCAAGGAAAACATAGCATTTAACGGCGTTCTGGTACCATCGAAACATAGAGTTGATACTCTCGGTAAGCTCAGCAGCATTCGTCTTGTCGATGCAACAGGTGTCTATCCAGCAGTAGCCCAGCTTGTCATTCTATTAACCCTCGATCACCTTGAATATATAGTATATAGAGAAAGTATAGAATATAGTAAAAATCATGAATAAAGGCTTGATTACTTACCCCTATTAGGTAGGAGGAAGCCTAGGTTTATATATTAAAGGAGAGGTACCTAAAATAGGCCTAGATCTATATAAAATAAGGTATTTAAGGTATTAATCTATTAATATAAAAATAGTACTATACTAGGCTAGAATAGTTAGAATTAATTTATAATTTTAGAGGGATTAGTAGATACTAGAGTATTATAAATATAATAAGACTCTTAGTCTAAGGCTCGGTTATAAACTCTAAGGGGCTTAGTATAGAGAACTAAATAGTATATAAGGTAAGGAGGTTATATAATAAGTATTATATAATAAGGACTAGTGGATTAGTTAGATTAGTTAGATTAATTATAAAAAGTATTAATCTAAAGAATCTTAATAATCTATATTTATAAAGGTTTTATATAAGTAGATAATTATTCTCTCTTAGATAGAAGCTTTATACTTAACTTAAATATAATATCTTTATATATACTTAGTAACTTAATAACCTTATTACTTCTTAACTTAGTAATAGTATCCTTATCTTATTATTTAAATCTAATATTACTCTCTTTTAACTAATATTAGATCTAAGAGACTACTCTATATTATACTTTAAGTACTAATCTATAAGGTACTAGTATATATATTAAATTAAGTAATAATATTTATAATAGATAATACTTTATATATTACTCTCTAAGTAATAATAACTTTAGTAAGAGAAATTAATAAAAATCTAAAGTATAAAACTATTAAGTTATTTAATAAAGAATAAAATAAACTTTATAAATTCTTATTATAACTCTAATTATATATTATATTCAATAGAGAATACTTTTAATTATAGATAGAGTAGATTCTTTAGATAATTATACTACTAGAAGAAAAGACTATAGACTAAATTAAAAGGTTCTTAAAAGATTACCTTTAGAATACTAACTCCTAGAGAGAAATTAAAGATAAGATTATAAAGAATATAATTATTAAAATCTTTAGCTTATAGAAAGGGTTCTTAGAAGAAATTAAATTAAATTTTAAAGTAATAAATAAAAAGAAAGAAGTAGAAAGAACTATTAAGATATTATAATAAAAAGAGTTAATTATAGCTTATTATAATAATCTATACTTAGGCTATAACTATATAAGTTATAAGGGTAGAAAATATATAGAATTCTAGACTAAGGAGAGGAGAGAGCTTAAGAGAAGCTTTATCTATATATAAGAAGTAATATTATATAATGATTCTTAGTAACTTCTAGCTTAGGATAATAATCTTCTATTTAGCCGGGCTACCCTAAGAAATAGGTATATTATTAGAATTATTATATTACCCCCCTCTTCTAAAAAAGCTTACCCTTAAGTATATTTCTATAGGTCTATTATTATCTAATTTATTATAATTATTAATACTATTATTATAGTATTATATCTATTTAAAGAGTTATTATAGAGGTCTAGGGAGGTTAGGGTTATTAAGGTAGAACTTTCAGAGTATATAAGGATTATATTTTAAGTTAGATATAGGGTACTATTTAGAATCTTTATTAAAACTAGTCTATTAGATATAGTAGAGTAGACTATTATATATTTTCTTAATTATAAGAATCTTTTTAACTTTCTACTTATTATTATTTATAATAATAATACTAGATAGTTCTTCTACTTCCTAACTAGATAATAGGTTATTAGTAACCTTTCTAAACTTATCTAGTGAGAATATAGGGTAGATATTTATTAATTATAGTAGATTAATTTTATAATTATTTCCTTCCTAGACTAGTACTAGATATAGACTAATTATTTAGTAGTCTAACTTTTAACTAGGTCTCTATATCTTCTAGTTCTATATTATAATCTATACTTTATCCTTTACTTTCTAGTTTATTACTCGTTGGTATTAGTTTATATTATATTATTTCTTTTTCTATAAGGTCTATAGAATCTCTTTTACCTTTTCCTAGGTATTATATATTCTTCTAGTTATATTTTAAGCTTTCTAGATATTTAGATATTCCTTTATTAATATTAGCTCTTTAGATTAATTCTAATTAAAAGAGATTCTAAATAAGTATCTATTTAATAGTTTAAAGAGAGATATTCTAAAACTCTTATATAGTAAAACTAATTAGATATAATCTATAATTAGAAGTAAGTCTAACTAATTATCTTAGTAATAGCTTATATAGAGTTAGAGTTATTAGTTAATATACTAGTTTATAATTTTAGTCTAGTTATCTATCTAGATATAGTAGGTTATTAAAAGTTTAATTTTTATATCTAAGATTCTATAGAATTTATTCTAAAAGTCTAATATAAATTAGAGTCTATAGTCTAAGATAATTAATATTAGAGTATCTTTATAATAGTATATATTTGAAATATATAGTTAGACTAGCTCTTTTATATTTATAGTCTTATTATAGAGGACTAATATAGTTTATTTACTAAAGTAGTCTATTATTATAAGGATATTATTAAATCTATATTTATCTTTTAGGAAGAACTTAAAGTTTATTATAATATACTACTATAGTCTTTCTAAAATAGATAATAGGTTTAGGTAACTAAGGGTCTTATCTCAGGGGTTATAGAATCTCCTATATATATAGTAATTATTAATATATATTTTTATATCTAAGATTATTCCTTTCTAGTAGTACTATATAACTAGTAGAGATATTATCTTTTTTAAACTTAGATATACTATTGATATCTAATTATAGGCTTCCTAGATTAAGTATATTCTTAAGGTAAAATATTAGTTTAATCTACTAGATAAGGAAAATAGTTTATCTAGTACTACTAGATACTTTCTCTAAAATAGTAATCTATTATTTATAGTTTAATTTTAGTTATTTCTCTTAGTCTTTTTTCTTTTATTAGTAAGGATTAGACTATCTTTATTTATAGATAAGATTTAATTTATAATATTAATAAGGGATTCTATAAGGGTAAGGTTTTTAATTTCTTTAAATTTATATAAGGTTATATTACTTAGTATCTATAGATTAAGTTAATCTAGAGTTAGTAATATCTAGGTTTAGTATTTACTTTTAGTAATCTCTTAGGGTCTAATATCTTATTCCTTATATATAAGGGTATTAGTATATTTATTTTTCTTATTAAGTTAATATATAATTATAAAGAAAAATTTAAATAAGAATTTAATCTATTAAACTTAATATAAGTTTAGTTATTTTATTAATATAAAGTATTCTAAAGCCTTATAGTTAGTAATAATTTAGATTCAATATAGGGATCCTATAGTTTCTACTCTTTAGTAAGAGAGAGACTTAATAATAACTAGTATTTCCTTATTATATATCTAGTAGTTTAATTCTACTAGAGTTATTATTTTTAAAAAGTAGGCTATTAGATACTAATTACTATCTAATTATTTTTATAATAGTATTCCTACTATAACTCTATTAGAAGTATTTATTTTAATTATAGTTTCTAGTTCTAGGTTATAATAGTATAATATAAGGGTATTTATTAGTATATCTTTTAGTCTTTGAAAGGTAGTCTTATAATCTTAGTTAAAATTAAAGAGTATTACTTTTCTAGTTAACTTAGTTAATAGTCTAGTAACTAGGCTATAGTCTTTAATAAACCTCTAGTAGAAGTTATAGAATCTAAAGAAGGATTATATAGCTTATATAGTTTTAGGTACTCTCTAGTCTTTTATAACTTTTACTTTTTTAGGGTTAACTTTAATACTAGTAGTACTAATAATAAACCCTAGGTATTTCGTCCTAGTAATATTAAACTTATATTTCTTAATATTAGCTTAGAGGCCTACTTTATATAGTCTTTTAAGTACTTTATATATATATTCTATATATTCAAGGGGGTCTTCCGAGTAGATTAAGATATTATCTAAGTAGATAGTATAAAAGTTATCTAGGTACTTAAATAAAATATTATTTATATAATACTAATATATAATAGGTCTATTAGTTAATCTAAAGGGGAGTACTTTATACTTAAAGGCTTTATAATATATATAGAATATAGTTAACTCTTTAGAGTTAGGGTGAATTTGAATTTAATAGAATACTTATTAAATATTAAGCTTAGTAAAGATCTTAGTTTTATTAATCTAGACTAAGGTCTTATCTATTAATAGTAATAGGTACTAGTCTTTCTAAATTATTATATTTAATTTTTAAAAGTTAATATAGAAATAAAGTTTATTACTTAGTTTATAGACGAAAAGTATAGGAGATATAAAAGAGGTCTAGCTTAGAGTAATAAAGTCTTTTACTAGGTTCTCTTCTAGGTAAGCTTTTATAACCTCAAGTTTAATAGTAGTTATATTATATAATAGACTAAATCTAAGGGTATTTTCTAATTTAAATTTAATCTTAAAGTTAATATTATAATATAGTAGGAGTATATCTAAAGTAGTCTTAGAGAAGATATCTTTATACCTCTTATATTTATCTAGAAGGTTCTTCTTTACTAGATGTTTATCTTTCTTAAGGTCTTCTTTAGTTATATAGTCCTCGAGGTAGTAGTTGATTTCGTATATACTAGTAATAAATAAGGAGTTCTTTTTTCTTTAGGTATAGAGGGTATATACTAAAGTATTAATTTTAGTGATATTAATAGAGACTAGCTTATAGGCCTCCTCTAGCTCTTTATTACTATCTAGTTCCTCTATTTCTTCTAGGTTAAATATCTTATAGAGATTATATTCTATAGTTCTTAGGCTATTATAAATATCCTATTTATAGGTTCTTCTTCTAAGTATTAGTATCTAGCGGGTTTTCTTTCTCTCAGTAGTTAGTAGTAGTTCTTCTTAATTTTCCCTAGTAGCTAGGTTAAATAGTTCTTTATATATTAGTATCTTCTAGGGTTAGAGACTAGTATATCTAGTCTTCCTTTAGGTATCTTTAATTATAAAGAGCTTCTCTCTCTAGTTTATATCCTTCTAGAAGAGTAGATCTAGTTAATATTTCTTGTTATTAATCTATCATTAGTTAATTAAAATTTCTTAGGAGAAGAGTAGTATTAGTAGTATATCTATAGACTAGCTTAGAGCTCTCTTAGTTATTTAGAGATTAATTCTAAAGTATAATAATTATTTTCTTCTAAGTATTACTTTCTATTTTCTAAGGTTAAGTATATAGAAAGGTATACTTATTAGTCTTCTTCTATCTATATATAAGACTAGTTATATAAAGTATATAATAGGTTTTCTAAGTTTTCTATTATACCCTCTTACTTAGTAGAGRGAAGRTARTTCTTCTATCTTAATTTTATAGAATTATTATAGTTTTTTAAGGTACTAGGAATTAATAAAAAGAAACCTATTTACTCTAGTATTATAGAGAGTATTAATTAAGAAAGTAATTCTATTATAGACTAATATATAAGGAATAGTAAAAGTCTATCCTCTTATTAATTATCTTAAGTTAATTTTATATAATACTTTATATTCTAGAGGGGAGACTTTCTCTAGGACTCCTTATTTCCTAATTTATTAATCTTATTCAAGTTAGTTTTCTTATATAAGTAAGCTCTAGTTATATATCTAGTTTCCTTATAGATAAAGTACTTATCTTTATTTAAGAGTTTCTATTTCTTAGTATCTTTATAGATAGAGTATAGATAGATACTAGTACTTCTCTTATAGTCTAGGGTAGTAGCCTCTTTAGTACTACTAAGAGTTATTATCTTTTTTATAATAGACTTCTACTAACTACTAGTATTCTTTACTTTCTTTAGTTTAGTCTAGTAGTAGAATTTATAAGTCTTTAGAATCCTTAAGGATTTATCTAGGAATATATATTTATAAGTAAAGCTTTTATAGTTCTTACTCTAGAAGTATATAAGTAAGGTAAGATAAAGTAATTCCGAGGTAATCTATTATTTAAAGATTAATTTTAATTTACTAGTATAAATCTAACTAAGACTAGTAAGGTATAAGAACTCTAAATAGAAATCAAAGAATATCTTATCTTTTTTTATATAGAGGGAGTTAAACTTATTATAAGTATTACTAACCTTATTATTATTCTTATAAATACTAATAAGATAATTAATTATTTCTTTAATAGTCTAAAAGTAATAACTCTTAGTTACTCTTAATCTAAAGTAAGTTATTAAGTAGCTCTGAACTTTTCTAGTAGTACTTCTAAATATAAAGAGTATATAAGCCTTTTTAGTAGGGTAGTAGTTATTATTCCTATTAAGCCTTCCTTTAACTTAGATCTTCTATAATTCAAAGGTAGGAGTAGTACTATTATTGAGTTCAATAACCTTATAGAGGACTTTTAACTTAGACTAATAGRGCTCTCTTTCTATAGATAGGATAGTACTACTAGTATTTCCTTAATAGGTTATAGTTAGTACTTTAACTAGCTTAGTAATAAGGTTATTCTAGTTATTTAGTTTTAGTAAAGGTCGAGCTCTCCTCTAGACTCGAGTCTCTACCTTAGCTTTAAGTAATAGCTAGGTTAGTTCTGAGTTCTCTTAATATAACTATTTAATTTCTATATCTAGTTCTATATTAGATTCTAGGTCTCCTACTAAAGTAGTCCAGGAAGTAGATAATCTAGAGGACTTAGCTATAGTACTAGTAGCTTCCTTTTCTTTCCGGGGCGGAGCTATAGTTT
>PDUO01000098.1:14608-52767 GCA_003008705.1 Pezicula radicicola | reverse complement strand
TATTAATAATTATAATTATAGTTTTAAAGACTTTAATATTATATTTATTATAACTAATAATAATAATTTTATTAGAGTATAAAAACTAAATAATCTTAAAGTTATATACTAAATTAAATATATAAATATTAAAGTCTAAATCTAGTATCTAGTAATTCTTAAGTTTATATTAGTTTTCTTAAAGTTTAGAAACTTTTAAAAATATTAAATTAGTTATAAATACTAAGTATTTAATTAAGTTTATAATATTATTTTTATTAAATTTAAAAATATTAATTTTATAAAAATTAAATTATACTATAAAGATACTTAGTTTCTTAGACTTAGACTCTTTTTTAAACTTTTTATTTTTCTTTATATAATTATTAACTTTAGTTATAGAAGCTTTTATCTTAACCTTAATATTTAAATCCTTTATAATTTCTTTTATTATAGTTTTCTTATTTAAATTTAAATTAAAGTTTTTAATTTTAATTAGATATAAATAGTCTAAGTATTATATCTTTTCTTTATAGAGATATATAAAAGATTATTATTTTAAATTAAAACTTTAAAATCTATTACTTTAATTATTATAGTCTTAGAGTATTAAAAATACTATATAGAAATAAAAATATCTAGTTAATTATCTAGTAGTTTCTAAGATTCTTTAATAGTTTTAAAAGTTATTTACTAGTTTATAAAATAATTAGAGATTCTTACTAGTATTAATCTATTTTCTAATAGTTATATAAATTATAATTAACTAATTAAAGTTAAAATAGTTTATTACTAGTATAAAATTAATATAGATTTAATTTAAATTAATAATAATTAACTAATATTTATAATTATTAGAATAAATATTCTTTTATTCCTAGAGTTATTTATTAATATCTTAATTCTTATTAGTCTTTTTAAGATTATTTAAATATTTTTCTATATTTATAATTTAATTAATAATTCTTAGTTTTAATCTTTCTTAAAGGAATTAAAATTATCTCTAGATACTAGTATTATTTATAATACTATTTAGATAAGTTTTAAATATTATTTAAATAATATAAATATTAATATTCTAGATTATTAATAATAGAGTTTAAGTATTAGATTATTTAATTTTTTATTTATTAATTTCTAAATTATATAAATTTAAAATAAACTAATATCTAATATTTTATATAGTTATCTCTAAACTAGTAAAGAGAGTTATCTTAGTTAATATAAAAGGTTTTATAAATTTAGTAAATATTATAAATAAAGTAAACTCTTTATTTAAATTTAAATTAATAAATAATTAAATATTTACTTTATTAGATTAGATTATTTTATTAATTATATTAAACTATATATTCTAGTTCTTTAGTATATTTAAATAAATTAAATTTTTAATAGTTTTAAATATTTTAAATAATATACTAAATTAAATAATAATAATAAAGTTATCTAAATAAATAGTTTATTTTTAATAATTTATAATAAACTAGTATAGATTATAAAATATTAAATTAAAGTATTATATAATAAATTAAATAAGTTTAATAAATTTAATAAATTTAAATTAATTTAAATTATTAAATTAACTTAGTTAAATTTAATAAAAAAATTAATCTAAGATATTAAAAAGATATAAATAATAAACTAAATAAGGTTTAAATAGGTACTAATTATAATAGAATAAAATAATAAATATTATTTAAATAATTAATAACTTAGAGTAATAAATAAGACTCTTATTAATAAATATAAAATTATTTAATTTTAATAGAAAATAAAGATATTTATTATAAAGGAGTAATAACTAGACTTATAACTATTAACCCTTAATTATCTTAAATATATAATATATAGAGAAAGTATAGAATATAATAAAAATTATAAATAAAGACTTAATTACTTACCTCTATTAGATAGAAGGAAGCTTAGATTTATATATTAAAGGAGAGATATCTAAAATAGGCCTAGATCTATATAAAATAAGGTATTTAAGGTATTAATCTATTAATATAAAAATGGTACTATACTAGGCTAGAATAGTTGGAATTAATCTATGATTTCGGAGGGATCGGTGGGCGCCAGGGCCACCAGAAATAAAGATATATTAGAAATACGTGATTACAGGCCGACACATTCTTAGTTTGGTCTGAGCAGAAGCGGAGCTTATCGTAGCCAGCTTTGCTAATTCCAGTACCATCTATAATGTCTTTGTACGTGACCTCATCGCCGTCATCTCCCCAGGTGTGCGAGAGTATAGCGTAGCGAGGAGCCTCATCTTCATCGAACTCGGCCAGGCTGAATCTGGGGTAATCGTCGAGCTGTAAAAGACGCATTATTCCACAAGATTTAAGAAAGCGTAGGTCTCATAAGTATAATCATTTGAGTCACGAATCCGACGAAAATTGAAGTAAAAAGGATGGCTTATAGGGCGCCCGAGGTGGGATGTTTTGGGCATGTGTTGGGCCGAATGCGGGCAACGAGGGAGGCGGAGTGGCACAGCCACACTTAGCCTGGAAGATGCTAAAAGGCCCTTATCCGAGCTTTAGAGTCTTACAGCAAGGCTGAGAAACGGTACAAGCTTGATGGTGGAGCTGTGGTGAAGAGTCCTGCTACGCCATGAAATGAGGCAAAGTTTATCAGGACGTTCAGTCTTGGAACCAATGTATGCGTCCATAGTAATATCCTGTATGTCAAGGAGACTGACAGCTTTTGAGGTGGAGAATACTGCATTTTAACGATGTTGCACCTGTCTTGCTCAGCGGGTTCTCTGGGGCTCCTCATCACGGGATCGAGGCCTGCATATACAGGTTGGCTTCGTGTCGCTGTGCCATTGGACTACAACGAAGCGTTGCAGTTACACAACATAACTGTGACCCGCCTTAATCGCGGCGAAACTTTATGCCACGCTTGAGAGATAGCTGATCAGTGTCAGGGTCGCGAGGGAGGTTTCAGCCGCTCTCCTCTCCAGTCAACGACAAGCTGCAAATTCCAAACTCCGTCTACGATCTCTAGACCGCCATGGCCGCTGAGAACTACATCCCCAACCTCTCAGAGTAAGTAATTAATCCTTTCTTAGGCATCTACACCCAGAGGAAAATGTGCGCGGTTACCATGCCTCTCCAATTGTCTCTTGCACCTTAATTGCAATATCTCTAACTATCACTGCTGCTGCCAACACGTTACAGGTACTTGGCATCTGGTAATCTGTTAGATCTCGCCCTGAACTTTGGGGACAAGAGCTAGAAGATCCACAAAGCTCTCGCATGCTCTCATTCCAAATGGTTTCATAACGCCGTCACTAGCGGCTTCGAGGTAAGTGGTTCAAACAAAATCTAAGCCCTTATTGATTGGATTGTAGGAGATGTTTAGCGGAGTGCTCACTTTTGAGGATGACCCTGAATTCGCTGATGCCATTAATTGCATGGTGTCGTACTTCTATAAGGCAGGCTATAACGCCACAAAGTACGACACGCCTGAATCCCTCCTTTATGCATAAGTTACTACAATCGCCGATAAATACAACTACCTATCCCTTTATAAGCTTATAAGAATATCGTTCGCGAATACTATAGAAACCATTAAAAGCTATAACTAGGCTACTATTACTAGCTTTATCTACAACTATACAACAGTAGAAGTACTAGCCTATTCGGAGTTATATAGTCTAATTCTTACTATTGTTATAGGTTATTATTCCTTACTAAAGTAGACCTATAGAATAAAAGTATAGTAAAACTCCTCTATTTAGATATAGATTTAATAACTAACCTTCTACTAGGTAGATTAAATAGACCTAAGATAGAATATACCTCTAAGTATATTTTTATATATAATAATTACTATTATATTTATACTAGATCTTATTATTACTTATATATTAAGTCTAATAATAGCCTTAGTCTATTATCTTATCTATAGTATAGAAAAGTAAAACTAGAATAATATCTAAATAATATATATAAGGTTAATATAGTCTTAGCTTACTATTATCCTTACTATAATAGACTCTATACTATATCTCTTATCGACCCGGAGCTCAAGCTTAAACCTAAGCCTACGCCTGAGCCTAAGCCTGAGCCTCAGCTTTAAACAGCGAGTATACACCATTGAAGTAGACAAATAGGCAACACCTTCCTCCCAATGCTATATACCTCGGGGTACCAACGTGGAAGAGCTCAATCCGCTCAAAAAATATCAACGTGGGCGTCGGCTCGAAAATGTGTTCGCTGGAAGGTTGAGGGCGGCGTCGCTGCATTTAGACGCAAAGAGAGGCCTCAATGCGGTCTATCGCATGATGCGAGTCGCTTGCAGGTCGTCGCCCGCGTTCAGGAGTCGCAGGAGTGGTGGGTGGATTCTGCGTATCCTTCGATATACGCTGTGGTTGTGGCTGTCGTGAGTCTTTGTAAGATTCAGTCATCGATTCTTCGCAATGACAGTGTCGCAGACATTGCATTCAAAGGATTCAAATAGGCTCATTTGCGTCATGAAGATAGGCTCTGCATAGATCAGGCGGTAAGGCATACACACCAACGTAATTTTCATGGGGGCTGAGTTAGAGAACTCAAGCGGAACCAAGTGGTATAGCGACGTTGTATGAATCAGTGTACGATGGCGCCCACAAGGTTGATGATAACTTATCAACCTCGTGGCAAGGATCAGGGACCTTGATCGAACTCATCTATAGGTTTGAAGGGCGAAAAGAGCTCGATGGTGGTACTATAGCCCGCGGTACCATGATACATCATGAAAGGGGCTTCCTCGTAATTAGGCGCGGGGGCGACGATGTATCGAAATCTTCGGATTTGCCTAGGTAGGGAGGGCTCAGGATTGGTTATACCGTACGATCTGATCTACAATTACAGGAGTATTCGATATATACACTACGCCTAAGTTACTTCAAGTCAAAGTACCTATGGTTTATCTAGTTACAGTATACATCCAGTGACCAAGGGAAGGATATTATATAAGATATCTTGTAAAGTATTACAAGTTCTATATAACAGCTTCACTTAATGATTAATATTAGGTTATAATTAAATAAAGCTACTTAGGGGAGAATATAACCAGAGCATCGGTTGACTATAGGAGCAGGTCGTGAGAAAATAAAATAACCCCTAGAAGTAGTCTCCAATCATTGCACCTGGTTTAAAAGGGCTAGTTAGTCAAGCCATAAAGGATAGGGCATTTATGATGATATAAAATTCATCAATACTTGTTACTTATTGTGGAGATCACTGTATACTTATCAGACAAGGGATTTCAAGTACAGGACTATTGATCTTACTATTTCAACTAAATACCATTTACCCTCTAAGAGTAGGTATCTTGAATCTCTAATATACTTGTTCCATTCATACTTAAATTCCCTGCCACTACTTATCTAAACCAGTAAATTGAAATAGTACTAAAGTCCTGTTTTATAGTCATAAATAATAAGTAACTAATGTTTATATAGTAAATCGTGAAAAGGAAGCAACTAAAATCTGGTATTAGACCCCTTGTTCAAGCTATCAAGGTCGTACTGTCGAGCGTTTAGACTAAAATATATTGGATCCAAGACCTAGAATTTGTTGGTGGCGATTGTATATAAAGAAAAGAAGATAACTTCATCGTTTAGTATATTCCCAGGCTCGAGATATGTACCGACCTTCTTGGGCGTTGGCTTCGAGAGAGCTGCTAAAGAGGTACTTATAAGCTTTTTCCTGTCCTCAGAAGACTCGGTTTTTATAATATTTGTTTCCACGGCTACATGAATTTTGGTGCCTACCGAGCTTTCAAGGCGAGATCTATCTACTTTTATTGAGTACTCCATCTTGGCGTTCTCAGAAACACTGTCTTCGTATATGTTACTGCTGTAACCATCGTTAGAGAGCGCGGAATCATGAAACTATGGTTGCCGCTGTATCGAAATGTCCTAAGAAAATGTAGTATCGATAGAGAGATCAGATATATCAAAAAGTTAATTTAGTAAGGGGGCAGCGTGACCCCAACCTTGCTTAAGAGTGGCCGGTATACTTGAAATCATCCTCTCCTACTGTGTACTGACCGATGGTTTAAAGGCTGCTAAGGCTTTACCCGACGAACTAAGGGAATCGTCATCAAAAGTTAGACGTCTCTTTACCTAGCTAGATAGAAGTATCATCGGGTCTGAAGTAGACAAGCTCCGTTTTCGTAGTATAATTTTGGTGGATAAGGGTTTTAAACCCCTATCGATCCCGACATCATAGGCGGTGGAAGTATCTTCTGTGTCCGCATCTCGTGTATCCTTGACTTTCATCCCACCAAGATCTCTTTTAATATTCATAGATAGATCACTATTATTATCATAGTCGGTCTAAGTATCTTCTGTATCCCTGTATTTAGTATTCCTATCTTATATATTATCAATATCCATCTATAGACTAACCCCGGCCGGATCTACCTATAACTCCTTAGTATTATCTTCTGATGGACTTTATAGCTCGAGAGATTCTGGAGTAAGGGGTATTGTATTAGAAGGAGGAGTAGCTTTTGAGACTACAGTGGCTCCTAAACCGGTGGGACGAGGTGGAATTGTTGGAAAAGTGCTAGATAAAGTAGCTAGAGGGGATTCAAGCGCCAACCGAGGACAAGAGTCTACTTCTTGATGGGGTGAATTAGCTACCGAGTACGAAGTCGACAATACTCAAGGGTCCTCGTCTCGTTGAAGCTCCTGTAACAAAGCCTCGGCATCCCAAGGGCTTGATATTACACAACCTAGCATCTCAAATCTAGATAAATCGGTTCTTTGCCTCTCTGAGCAGCATGGTCTACGCAGCATGGTCTACGCCATCTTGTCGAGCCGCTAGCAGTGCAAGATCTCGCGAGCGTAGTGAATTGGGGCCAAATTCATCACATAATACCGACAGTCGTACGTTTTAATACTTTACCAGCCCCCGTACAATACATTCCATCTTTGCAGGAGCGTCGGGCAGAGTCTCCTGGAGGCTGATCATATAGCGGCGACAGTCAATCAAGCTAGCCTGGTCCATAACATTTCGTCCATTCTACTCTCCTCTAACCAATCTACAAAGGAAATGGTTCTTGACTTGGTTGCATCGGTGTCGAACAAGATTTGGAGCTTGTTCTAAAGCCGGAGAAACTTTTCTGTAGAGGCGTAACTCTGGCTCTTTAAAATGTTTCGATAAGCTGGTGGAGGAGAGGCTGCCACGACGAAGCCATCGTGCCTAATAATTCTCATTCCGTTAGTTTATTACTTGCTGTGATGGTGATAATTCATTTGAAGTTTTAGTGGTATTATTTCTCTCTAGGAGGGCAAGTTAATTAACCTATCCATTTAGTAACCTCCAAATTAATCATCACCTCCAAACCAATTCAGTCACCCTCAAATCAATTTAGTCGCCTTTAAAAAACCAATGACTAATGACTCGAATTATAGCTTTCCTGCCTTGGTAATTCTTTTGTATTACCCTGTCCTATAATCAGTTAGCTCGGTAAGATTACTTCTTATATATCGCAACAGACAAGAGACAACTAGGTAACCAAGGCATTCACATTATTATTATTTTCATTACTAGTTAAGGACTCGTAAAGATAACGTCGACGACGAGGACGATTTCAGGATCGAGTCCGCGTTGTGGTACACGAATAGGGACGACGTATCGTCTTCCATCGCCTTGAAGATACAGTGGGTCTACGGCTTCTCGAGGAGCTCCTTTTGCTGTGAGATAGCGGCACTGTAGTCATCTCCCGAGTAAGCAAAGTACTGCCGGTGTTACAAATATCCAACGATTAATCGAAAAATAGCAGGGGAGGTAAGAAGTTTGTTTGTAAGGGCTTACGAATTGCATATTATCAGTAAAAGCATTAAAGTAGTTGTCTACTGCTGAATCATGGCCTGTGTCTTCTTCAAAGTCCTCGTCTTTAGCAACAGCGTGAATTTGCTCGGCTTATCTCCCACGGTAGTCTGAAGCTATGCCACGTCGGCGTCAATCTTGGTGATGAGCAGCCGGCGGCAGGAAATACAGCGGTCTACATCTATGATCAACTGGTGGTGCAGTTCAGGTAATCCGAACTGCGAGGATGAAGACTATACGATCTATTCTCTAATTGGGCGGAGCGCCGTCTGCAGCACTAAGAGTTAATTCTCAAGCGACAGGGTCGTTAGGTCAGTGTCCCGCCACTGCCGTCTTAGCTTTGCTGTGCTTGAGATGGTCCTGCCGAGACCATTGAGCACGTTTGACAAGTGCTGGCCGTTGACAGGATAGTGATTAAGTCCATGTTTATTCGGCTAGGTTTTGTAAAAAGGAAACTAGAAACTAGAAACCAGAGAGACGATAGAGGAGAACGAACATGTTGGAAGGTCCCTGAGAATGAAACAAAGTGCTGACTGACATTGGGGGTCAGCTGGTGCGGTAGTCGAGTAGTAATCAATCAATGTAGTAGCGCGGCGTCGGTTTCGAAGATGGGATAGTATCGACAGTCGCTCACTGCGGCGGGATTCTCGATATATTCGTAGGCTTAGGCTCGAGCTCTGGGTTGATAAGAGATGTAGTATAGAGTCTATCGTAGTAAGGGTAAGGGTAAGCTAAGACTATATTAACCTTATATATATATTATTTAGATATTATTCTAGTTTTACTTCTATACTATAAATAACATAATAGATTAAGGCTATTATTAGACTTAATATATAAGTAATTATAAGATCTAGTATAAATATAATAATAATTATTATATATAAAAATATACTTAGAGGTATATTCTATCTTAGGTCTATTTAATCTACCTAGTAGAAGGTTAGGTATTAAATTTATATCTAAATAAAGGAGTTTTACTACCCTTTTATTCTATAGGGTCTACTTTAGTAAGGAATAATAATCTATAATAGTAGTAATAACTAGACTATATAACTCTAAATAGGTTAGTACTTCTACTATTATATAGTTGTAAATAAAGCTAGTAATAATAGCCTAATTATAGCTTTCGATGGTTTCTATAGTATTTATAAATAATAT
This sequence comes from Pezicula radicicola, assembly GCA_003008705.1. NCBI lineage: Eukaryota > Fungi > Ascomycota > Leotiomycetes > Helotiales > Dermateaceae > Pezicula > Pezicula radicicola. Next base: position 43,795 of record PDUO01000098.1, on the reverse strand, counting down.
TCTTATAAGCTTATAAAGAGATAGATAGTTATATTTATTAGTAATTATATCAACTTATATATAAAGGAGGGATTTAGGTGTACTATACTTAATATTGTATTTACAACCACGCTAGTTATATTTTATACCTTCGAAATTATATATTTATAGATGTTATATAAAAATATAATGTTATTGAAGGCAGTAATTTCACGTCAATAGCCGCTAATTGTTCAAAAGCTTACAATGCCTGCAGTCGAGTAACAGCCACAGACAGCCTAAGCAAGACACCAGTGTGGACATCGCTTCGAAAGCCAAAGTTTGAGTCGAAAATTAACAAAGGTCTCAGTTTCGATGTTATAGTTTGCACGGCTGCAAGAGGGGGTTGCATGCGGAAAATTGCTAGTATAGAGGTAGATGACAAGAGTTCGTAGATATTGTCTTCTGTGCGAAGTTTATGATATCTCGAGATTGGAATTCTGGCGGTGCTCGCATCATTACCTAGACGAAGAACGAAAGAACGATCTTCGTGAACATTGTTATCACATACATATTCATCAGTTCCTCCTTCGGAAACAGAGGCAGCCAATACAGCGTGACAATCGCCACTCCTGACCAACTTTTGGTTTCGAAACTAAGAAAGAAACAAAAGGAGCACCACCATTTCATCAAAGTTCTGAAAGGGATCGGTGGTTCCCAGTTCGACAGTTTCCAAAACCACTTCCATGGTCCATTAGGGTCCCAATCCGGCTGGTATGTTGCCATCCATGCTCGGTGTACGAACGCATTCAAGGCCCTCTCCACCCATTGACGTTGCTTGAAACTGCACAAGCCATAAAAGATGTAGAAGAGCGTGCTCATGGAGTTCTCGTCGCCCCAGATCGCTCTGATTAAGTAGCGCTCTCCCAGATTGATTGTGCCGCAAATGGCATGACCGATGACTATCAGCCTGTCCGAATATTGTTCTGGATTTTGGGGACGCGAAATGCTCAAGTCTTGTGGCTCGTAACTGCGCTCAATGATGAAGTCGCCGTTCAGACTGACTGCACCACATTCGTGCTTTGGGTCCTGTTGAGCATCGCTAGGACTTTTCGAGTCATCGATCTCGGTTAGGCGCAGAGAGCAGTCGAAGTGGAGGAAGTACTTATTGCCCACAACTCGATTGACGACAAATCGTGCTCCTCGTTCGGGCGGTTTATTGTCGACTACAATGCACCATACACTTGTGGGTGCAGCAGGTTGCTCGTCATTCGATCTCTGCAGTGCTTCAACATTGTATTTGAGTTTTTTTGCGTCCTTCTGATCCGGTAGCAGGAGCCGGAAGTGATTCGATTGATGCGCTGATGATAGCAAATAGAACTTGAGAGCTTGAGCGCCTTTTCTAGTCTCGAAGGTGAAACCTGCTAAGCCAAGCTTAAGAGTGTGCTTGCCCTCAAAACTCTCAGGAGTTATCTCACGTGGTATCCAAGCATCCACAGTGCACGAGCCCAGTCTGTTGCAATTGGAAAAGAGAAGCTCGGTCGGAAGTGACTCGAGGCCATAGAAGAGTTGCTTCATCCTTGCATCAATGGTTTTACTTTGTGATATGGCATTCGCATTCATGCACGACATATTCATCAAAATCAGTGGAATATCTTCGACCTGAGTTGTCGTTCTAGATTGGAGGAGAGAGTGAGCTTTGACAAATCTTGCTGCTCTGTCAGCCTGCATGGCATTAGTCAAAAGCACTTCTCTTAAGAATCGAACAGACCACTAACCGGCGTTCGCGCGTAATCATTGTACTCTTCGACATGCAAAGACTTCTTTATATGTGTAAAGAGTTGATGCCGCACCGACTCACGGAATGGCTCAGATTCGTCTTGCAGACGCTTACTGACCTCAGTCTTAGGTTTGCTCCTACGCGGAAGCAAATCGCGAGCTGATCGCCTGAAGTCCTTCGGGATCCTAGTCACGAGGTATTCCCAGAAGCCACCAAAGCCATCATCGTAATACGGCCATAACAACTTGAGGTCTGCTAGCGATCCGTGGAGTGGGAAAACAATATGTCCTGACAGGATGCCCTCCTGCAAAGTCCACGCTCTGCCCATCCAATTTGAAGCATATATATATGCCACAACATCCAGCAAGTTTTCGTCTTGAGGGCTGTAGTAGGTCGGACGTCCACCATGCACAAGGGAAGCCGGGCGTCGACCAGCGTCCAAGGCCTGTAGCCCCTTATCAAAGACGAAGGTGTGGGATGCCGCAGCGTAAATGAGGTTCATTGACTCGATGGCTTTGCTTCGAAGGTCGGCGTGTTCGACAGCTTGAGGTATACAGAAGCTGTCCAACCAGAAGTATTCGTATGCGCGACTCGGCGGTGTGATCTCGCCTGGCCGAGAAGACCGCCAAGTTGCGACCCATTCGCGCAATCCCCAGTGATCCATAGAGGTGGGCAAACTCGAAAGCACTTCTTCAAGGTATCCAACTTGACATTTGGGCAAGCAGTTCTGAGCAGATCCGAATTGTTGATCATCCCAGACGTGAGATATTGCGATAAATCTGGAGGATGGCGTATATGGAACCACCTCGAGCTCAGTCTTGCCAAGCGGTGACTGTGTAATCCTGACCAAAGGAATCCCTCCGGAAGCTATGATGGTATTCACCCTGTCGACCGGGACGACGACATCTTCACAAAGACATTCGTCAGTGCGGTGGAGAGGCTTAGACAACTTGTTAATAACAAGACATCTCTTGCTACTGCAGCTCGAGTGATCTTCCGTATTGATGCGAGGTGGCTTGAGTGACGATAGGAAGTAAAATGCTGGGTAAAACATTGGAGATGCATCCAGGAAGTTCAGCCTCTTTTCGCACCACCCATTCTTGACCATTCTGCGCTTGAGTAGATTTGTTGATGCTGAGCTTGTGGTCGTCTGGGTGACCTTGAGCGTATTAGAATCGAGCACATACGCCACAATATATAACAGCATGTGTATTGAGAGGAGAATTTCTGTAAGCTTATCGTCGTCCAGATCATTCGCCAGAAGATCCATGTAGATGACGAGTATCAGTGCGCTCTCGTAGATCTTTTTTAGCTGAGCCCTCTTGGCTTCGAATTCCGCAGCAGTGAGGCTGTCATCTAGTTCATCCCATCGAGCTTTAAGCTCCCGCCAGTACCATTCCGGAATGCGAAGATCAATGGAAAGATGAGGTCCATCAGGGTTAGCGCCTGTGAATTCCTCATGTCTGATGTTTCGACCTAGCGCTTCAGATGCTATACCGAAGAACAGCCATGATTGAATGGCTGAAGCCAGCGAGTGGCTTGGAGACAAGCTAGTGCTCTCCTGCCCATCATATTCAGCAGCCTTGGTCTTTTGCGTTTCTGCATCAAGCGCGCTCTTGAAGAAGTCCGAGAAATTGGTTTGTCCCGTTATTGAGTATTGGGTTCGCGCTATCAGGGGTACACGAATTGATTCCACATCCGTATCTCGTGGATACGGGAAGCAAAACATTTTCAGAGATCATGAGTCCAATGGTGAGCATAACAAACAGGTATGCGAATGGAAGACGATGACTCCCTGTCTCCGGTCAAGCGAGACAGGAGTTCTTTATATCGGATGCTGCGCCCACTTCGAGGCGGCGGCTGGAGCAAGCCGCAGCAAGGATATCGCGAGGCGTACTCCGTAAGGCCAGCTGGAATGGAGCTTCCGCGATTCCAGCGTCACTGCAGTCTTACCGTTCGTCAAGACGCGGAATAGATCCAATTTGATGTAACTTAAATTAACGGTTGCGGAAAGTTTCTGAATGGCCTCTGACTTACTTAAGCTGCGAAAGTTGAGATGTGTCACGAGCTAGCTCAGCTGCCGGGTTTCGGATTCGATCTAAAGGAAGTGACTTATGCACTGGCCATTCAGAGGTGCCCAAAGTGCTAAAGCTGCAGCAGGATTTTGTTGTAACTCGGGTACTGGTGCGCCACGAAAAGCGCCGGCGCGAGGGTGCGTTGTGGAAACAAGTGATAGGTGAATAGCTCTGTCCACTTAGCGCCTGGAGTTCAGCTCGACCTCGTTTATATTCTTATTAGGCTACACGAGATTCAATGCATCATAGATTGTTACGAGCAGGATGTTAGGTGAGTACATGCATGCACTCGGCCTCCACCACATCCACTTAGCCCCCTCCATATGCGTTGTCTAGACTTTTCAGTTGGATCTCGGAGTGCAATGCCAGTGGACTAGGGTTCAGCTGCATGTCGTGGAACGTAGACTAAGCCGGCCGATAACAAGTCCTTGAATGTAAGCAGGATCTATGAGATTTCGAGTGATAGGTAGGTATTATAGGACTTCTCATAAGTGTAATAGAGTGTAAGTCCTAATTGCCGATACGCTACGCTGTATTTTGTTAAGGGGTGGTGAGATCTTGGAGTCACGTGAAAACATATCACGTGATTTAGAGCGATGGTTAGTATAATATTAGAGGCTAAATCCAGTGTATTATACACGTACATAAGATACAAAACTATACCGTCTATACAGTTGACCTCCTACCCATCCTTAATGACGTTCGGGATATACTTGTTAGCGCTCGCGATTGTGAGCACAATCAGAGGGATCAGAACGCATGATGTATCGACGTGGTAGTGCCACTGCTGCATTTGGTTCTTCGGTTGCATGGCAGGGATGAATGAATATTACAAAGCGTGTACGTTGTTGTCTATATTGCATCTATGGCATTGGTATTAACACGGCTGCTGATTACGCCTCCAGACAGTCTCAGCGCATTCAAACGAGTCTATTAAGTCGAACTGCATCGAACGCTTTGGTTGAGAGAAAGTCGAACTTTGTTTTCTTGTATTCGCACCGAAATAAGACTACAAGCGAGATGTATAACAAGCTTGTCCACATAGGCCTTCGAGACAGGTTGGGGCACACGACGGACTCGTTTACAAAGCGAACAGCCTCTTCTCTGGGATAGAGGTCAAATCTAGCGATGGAGGACATGCCAAAGCAGAACTGCAGCTGAGTGTCTGGCTTACGGCGAGCTTGCGGAACAAGGCGCGCTTAACGAGGATGGCGACGCAGGAGCTGGCGATTTCACATCACGTAGATGACGAAAGCCTGCCAGATATGTTACCTGAGCCTAGAACAACAACGGTTAGCCATGATTATCAAGTATACTGCTCATATCTGAACGAGTTTGAAGCATTGGTGAATTTATTCCAGCTATGTCCGCGTCTCATCCCCTGCATCGAAGTAGAACGTAATCGCTCACTTGCGATAGTGTCTCCGCGGCCCGGACGATCGCCTTAGCAGTGCAACCACACGGAGTTGTCGTGGAATATTTGCTTTATTAGATCTATACCACCGCATATTGAGACACGGCGGTCAAGGCGGTCAATATTAAGACTAGCTATTCGGACAGATATTGAACAATAGAGGTAAAGGCCACATCCATTGTAGAGCAACTTGCAGATTGAAAATCCTAATTTTATACCAAATTAGCCACCTCTTTCAGCTCCAGACTAATGTAACTTGCCTTTCTTTGACATAGAACCACCTTCCATCGTATCAGGTTATGTCCTAGTCCAAACACGCCATCATTTACAGTCTATCAACCACCCAGCAATGTACACGGCCTCAAAGGAAACCGATCCCTTCAAGTCCTCAGAGAATCCACCTGAGAAATCTAGGAAAACCGTACCTGGACCAACTTTATTATGTTGTCCGCATAGTACGCATTAGCGAAAGCTGTCACGTTCAACAAGCTCTGTCCACCAAGCTTTGTCCACCAAAGCAGTCTCCGAAAAGAGTCTTGTCCCCAAATATACTTAGACTTAGGGACGCCAAAGTATTTCCATACATCAAAATCGTTGGGGACAAAGGTGCAGTATCATAGTTCAGCGGCAAATGTCCATTGAGGAATTCAGCTTGTGTGGCAATTACCTAAGGCCTATAAAATCATCATTGTCCTCGATTTCTTTCCGACAGCCATCTGGTGTCTTCGAAAAGCCTAAAGACGGGTTCAAATTTCGACTTTAGTTTCTTGGAATCACCTCGTAATCCTTTCTGGTGACCTAGTGGCTCAGCGGTGCGATATCTTCTTAATGGGCGGTCTACTGCCTTCTTCAGAGGGGATTGGTACGTACGGAAAGGCATTGCATGTACAAGAATTCGATGTGGACCAGGATTGAAGGATATCTTGGAGGTTTTTACCACACATGTGAGCACAATATTTCTGTAAGGGGCATAAGATGCTGGGTTTGCTGCACTGAATGCAATATTATCATTCCTTCGCCACTGGTTACCGGGGACCTCCAACCGAAGGTAAGGCTAGTAACATTGATCTAATGGGCACATAGTCACATAAAATATATGTCAATATATCTAGTATAGAAAGTAACTTATTCCCACCTGGCCTTATATTCTTCGATTAACAATAACAAAATGTCGACACGCAATGTTATCTAGCGACCAAGACTACCAGACCCCTCGAAGAAAGGTTCAACCACAGACTCACACGCACAACCCAAGAGTTTCAGCTTGACTCTCTATTACTACCAAACAAACTATCCCAGGAAGCTTTCCAGCAAAGCATTCCTCAACTATCCAGCCTCACTTAATAGTCTGCCTAGCTCTGCTTTGCACCATTAATCGAGTGCCTATAGCCTTCGAAGCCAACCCAGCTTTAGCAGCATGACATTTCCCATTGGAATTTCTCCCTAACCTACCTTACTGGCTTCTTTGATACTACAGGAAGACAACCTTGAGTCAAGCTCAAGCTCCGGGTGGAATCACATCTGATTTTCTTTCGTAAAGATAACCTTACGCGACTAAATCTCTAAGATCGTCAGCCAGTGTTTAGCGCGGTTCCCTAGAAACCTTAAGCTGCCCGTGCTCAGTAGATGCCGGTATGCTACTAATACTCTTAAAGAATCGCATTTACTAATAAACTTATACACTATAAATAAAAGAGTTATAAGCTTAGCTTTAGTGCTAGATATTATTAATAACTTCCAAAGAGTTACATTGTAATAGATGAAATGATGCTTTTGAACGAAATTGCAGGCGTCGTGTGGTTGCAGTTATAGATGGGATACCCGTCTAAAAGTGTAACCAAGATCCTAGAGTATAGTAGAGTTATGTAAACCACTAGTATCAGCAATCGCATAGTGATAGCATCATTTGTACAACCATTGAGAAGGTTCCATTCTCAACTTTCAAATTTCAATACTCCCTGCTCACCTCACCCTAGTGTGTTGGTTGTGTGCTGCAAGATAGGGATCTTCCGCTGTCTTTCCCGAAGCGCAGCGCCTCTTTCTGTTTTCCCTATGGTGTATAAGGGGCTTAAGCTTAAGTGTTGTAAAAGGGTTCACTTTGTGGTAACGATACCCCTCAAAAGGAGCTCGTGGGGTATATGTTCGTGGGAGTCACTATGGCGTGAGAGGAAAGCGAACTGTGTGTCGTTATACTTGAGGATGTGAATTGAGGCTAAAGGGTAACCCTAAGGAGTCCTTGGGTTGATGATTACTACTAGCTCATAGCTATCGAGCTTTTGAAGGCTAGTACCACCAATTACGGCAATATGGAGAGGGCCTGTACACTGGTTAGTTCGTGTATAGAAAACAGGACACAAAAGACACTGATTGCAACTCTTGCTGAAGAAGTATACCTTCATATTCTGTTGGAAGAGCTCAAATATCGTTGTTCTTTCTTTCTTAACCAAACTCGAAACTCTCTTCCTTGTTATTAGAATGTACTAATAAGCTGTATTGATGGTACTTTTGTTGCCGGGTCTGACTCTTGTACTTAAATGATGTAGGGGTTTAGTTTATGGGAGGTAAATAAGAAGTAGAGGATTAGGAAGGATGTTTTTGTGTTAATTAGGTTTGGGGTTGGGGCTGGTGTTGTGTGGATGTGATAGTGGTAGTGAATTTTGAGGTTTTAGGGGACGTGGATGTGGATTTAGGAGGTTTTTCCTGGGTGATTTTTGAGGTGGTGGTGTTTGTGGAAATTGATTATTGGGCCCCCTTTACACACCTTACATTTGTTGGTATTGTGCCTGTTCTGTTTGCAACGAATACTCGGGGATCAAGAATCCTCTAGCTAGCTATAATAATAATATGTTTCAACCTGCCTATGCTAGTACTATACCTCCATTTTATCCTGATACCAAATATAGGAATACTAAATTCGCGTTGAGAACGATGTCGGTAGTGTTGGCGTCAACTTCTTATTCAAACAATGGTTGGCATCCAATGAAACCTACCTGAATTTTACTTCACGACCTCTCCGGTATGCTGTGCTCTGATTCCCCCCAATTAGAAGTTGTAGTACTAACTAAGCTTGTAGACCACAAGAAAGTGCAAGCCGTTGTGTGTCGGGACTCTTCCCATAGCCCTTGCTGTTGTCTCCGCGTTTAGTTATATTGTCGGAGATAGTTAGTGGAGATACATATCATCAAAGTGTTAGTCCAAACTTGGTTTGTATAATTCAATCTCAGAGCCTAGTTTAGATACCAAGTCAAAATTCCTTGGGCGCCATCCTTAAGTGTTCACTACTCACTGAGTTACTGAAGTAAGTTAAGTCGAATGAGTTGGGTATAGGTAGTTACCGATGGTGTGGGAGTACGATGAAACTGATTATGTTGTGTGATTATTTATGAAACTCCTGTTGGCGACGTTTCTGGATTTGGGTGCTGAAAAAAGAGATATGATTGTATATTATTATCCATCGTATTCCGCCTGCCAAGTGTGGCCCTTATCCCATCCTCGAATTCCACCACTCCTGCCCTACCACAATGTGAAGACAGTTGTCTAGCAGGCCACTCACCAGCGCGAGGCTCTCCATTCAGTCGTTGACCCAATTGACCCAACCCATCGTATCCAAATTTACAATACCTCGGCGTCGCTAGCAACTGTATGTTCCTCCAGATCTTGTGTGTCAAAGGTAGGCAGACTCTCGCCGAGGATTGAAGCAGTAATAACGTTTGGATGTTTTAGGCTGATGCCGTGGGATGTTGCAAACGCAAGAAGAGCAGGAAATTCGACGCTAGAAACAGTACATATAAAAGTTAGCAGATCGTCCTGACAAGAAAACTGTACGAAGGAGAGACAGACATCTGCTTTGGAACTGTGTGGCGTGCGTCTGGAGCATCATGAATTAGAACCTGCCGCTCTACGCCTATCCAATCATCGTGTGTGACCCCAGAAGAAGAAATATATAGATCCTTTTGCCGGATATCATCACCTGCTGTGATAGGGCCGGTGTAATCGAAAGAGAATTGAAGTGCAGAGAGACTCGAGTGTAAAAAGACGCCAAGTACAGCAGTTTCACGAACACATATCTCCAATAGTTCCTTGGACGTATCAAACTTTACGATGGGTGCTAACAGGCTGCAGATGAAGTGTGTAAGTGCTTCGCATGCTTGAGGATTAGGCGGATCAAGCTGTTTCTCGTGGAGAGGGTTCTCGATCGGGCTTAGATTTGGCCAAGAGAGTCGTGTTGTAAGCACGCACCACTTCCTATAGATCCATTGCTGGAACTCATCCGCTGCACCCTGATTAGTTGTTGCACACAGCTGAGCCACGAGGGAGAAGACTTACAATTCTCGGGGTGGTGGCATTGGGCGATAGTAGCAAGGTAGTTAGGCGAGAGCAAGGTCCATTCCGGGCTCGCACTTAATGAAATATTCCTCAGAATTATTGAGGCAAGAATGTGGAGTAGCATCGACTGACGTGACTGCTTGTCAAGTAGAAGCTGGATCATTTTCTGGAGGGGGAATGACGAGACGTTCGTCTTGCTGAAATTTGCACTTTGTAAGGCCTGCTGCAGCTGTTGTTGTAAGGCCTCAACGCCGGAACTGTGATTGATCGGCATCCAGGTCGCATGGTATACAATCTGGGTAAGCTGAAAGCGTATGTTCTGGAGACGTGGGTCAAAAGTGGAGGGACCGACCTGATAGAGGATCTCACCTTCCTTGCTCGGGAAGGATGCTGGATAGTATTGGGGCATGGTGGGAAGAGGCAGAGGCTCAGGTTTGGCACGCGCTCTATGCAAGGCCAAGGAGGAAAGAAAGCCAATGATGATGCCTGCGAGTGCAGCACAGAGGGCGATGACGATAACGATGTGTGGTTGCAGCATCATGGCAGAGGCGGGAATTCGCAGATATGAGAGGAGGAGGAGGAGGAGGCGAAGGCGAAGGAGAAACGGGAGGAGATGGTGAATCCGTGTAGATGGTGAATGCGTGCAGATGGCGAGCGCGTGCGTCTGTACTTGCGGCGGTGGAGAGGGAAATATTGTGGTGAAGGAAGATGACAGATAAAGGTGTTGTTGCAAAGATATGATGTGCTGTGGATGTGTTGTGACGAAGAGAAGAAGGATATGACTGGAAGAGGATCAGTTGAGTAACAGCTTACATGACACTCGGTAAGTAGGAAGAAGAAGAAGATGAAGAAGGATACCTGCTGCTCGTGTTTTTGATAAAGCGAACTTCAAGACCCAACAGTAAGAGAGGGCGTGTTTCAAAGAAGGAAATTTGAACGGAAAGCAACAATAGACACAACATTCAAGCAAACATAAAGACCCGACAAGGAGCGGGAACATACATATTGTGTTCAAGTAACCATCAAGGCCCGACGGAAAGAAAGAAAGTAAGGAGGGAAAAAAAAACAAATGATCAGAATAAGAAGCCCTTCTCAAGTTCAAGTTCTCTTAGCCATCCACACCCCTATTCAATTCGCTATGGCAGCATCGAAATTGACATCAACGCAGGTCGGGTTCAGGTAAGTACCACCTTAGAAGCACAAAGCAAAAACCAAGTCCACTGCCCACGTAAAACACAACTGACATCCCCAGCCCTCTACCAGCAGATGCCGAATTCTGCGTGGCCCTTGACTTTGGGATGTCGGGTACTGGTACGTTGATTGATAGATGGCTAGAAATTGTTTATATTACTCGCTCATTCTCACCCACTCTTTACAGCGGTAGCATGGTGTTCGGCTACGATGACAGGCCACTCGTTATTCTCTCAGTGGCCTCAAGCACCTATAGGTACATACAAGGTCCCTACAATTCTTTCGGCCGATAAAACACGTTTTGGCTTCGAGTGCGGAAAAGAAGCTACCGACCATTCGAACTTCAAGGTAAATCTAGCTACCGAAGATAATTGCGAAAGTAGCGAGACGATCCAAAAGCAGGATACAGCCAGAGAACTATTAGAGGCTTTCTTAGTTAAAATGTTTGGTTGCCTCTTTGCGGACGCTGAAGTCCAGACAGGAATGATTATGGCCTATATTCGAAACCAGAAAAGTTAGATATATGTCACCTACCCTTGCTACTTCCGCGTACGCCGTCGCATGGCCCTTGACATTCAAAGAAATGACTGGATACCCTACCTGGTGAACTACATCCCTTGGAAACACATTAACTTTCGGAGTGTACACGCAAGTCTAAAGATTGAGATCAACAAGTATGACCTTTCATATGCTTGGCCATTTCCAGGCTCGGTATCAGTCGGCTACGATTCCTCGCTGCATATATAGCTGCTAACTGTTACGTAAGAAGCGAATATGACGAAATATAATTTCAGGATTATTTGACGAGGCTCGAGGAGCTTATTGACAAGGTCTTAGGGGCCCAGAAAGGGCGACAGCCATTTATACGTGGATTCCTCTCATCTGTTTCAAATACCCGACTAACGTTTCTGTTCAGGACTTTGTTATTCTCAGTGGAGGGGGTGCCATGCTCAACACTGTTGTCACATGTATCTCTGACCGATCAAAAGGTTATATAAATTATGGCGTAACGCCGGATTTCTCGGTTGAAACCCTTGAGGAACCGTATGAACCATTTCCAATCTAGCTCTTCGTTGGACACTTTCTTGCTAACTTGGCTGTAGGCGATTGGCTGTCTGCAGGGGCCAAATTACATATCTTCACAGCAGTCTTCGAGAACACGCCTTAAAGCATGCTGAACCGGAAGAGAATTCGCCTCCTGCGCAGTCATGGCGTCAAAAAGTTATGTTCCGTTCCAAACAGAAAAAGGGACAATAGTGTTTGTAGCAAAGAGTTCTTGTGTTCTTCATGATGCAACTTCCTTCTGCATTGTATGTTCGTTATTTTCTCAAGAGCAAACACGGTAGCAATATGATATACGTTGTGTTGTTTTCATTATCCTCCTCGATTTTGTTTGGATGAGTATATGTAGTGACTCAAACATATCTGACAAGATGCCTGCTAGCAGCCATACGGGAGAATGTAGCATTCGTCTAAAAGCAACAAAATCTACATTTTCTGTTATCTTACCAACATAGTTCCATCTACACTATCAACAAGTTATTTCTCCATTCTCCATTCCATCACTACCTAAGCAATGGATGCATCCATAACATTCTTGTTGGAGACTTTAAGAGATATCATTGTCTCTGCTCCGAATATCGCCTATGTTTCATCCTCTGCCAGTATTATCCCAACCCGCATTGCATTCAATCTCTTCGAAGCAGAAGTTGAGCTCAACTTCAAGAATATCCACAACCTCGAACTACCACCGGATGAATTCCAACATCTAGACCCTATCGTTCACGATATCGAGAAATACATGAAGCTTCTCGGCCAAAACATCTTAGACCTAGAAGGCAAGAAGCACTGGTATACCAGAGCACTATGGCAAGCTTCAAAGAAGAGGTCAGAGCAGCGTGATTACCTTGAGAGACTCGAGAAGTTTTTGCCTCAGCTAGAATCATATCTTGAAAAGTATATTTCCTTTCTCTTCTCCCTTTTTTTTAATATTTATTTAATTTTAACAGTCTGTGTTTGTTTGTGTGTGATTGTATACCTACTTATGGACCTACTACCTATATAGGATCAGAAACTGGGATTATCCCCGTATTCCTTACATTGACGACGATATGCGAGCACGTATCGCGGAACTGCCTCCGGAGTCTATAGCGACGAATTATACGTATCAGCGGTTTCTTGCTTCGGAATTCCCTATTAGTGATAATCATGAAATTGAGGTATAGCTTAGGCGATGATGGGTATGGGAATGGGATTGGTAGTAGAGACTTTGGCTTATATGGAGTTGTGATATGTAAATAATTTGCAAGGTGGGCTTTCTAATTGGCATTTATCTGGGTTCTGAAAATCGAAGAATATGGGTATTGTAGTAGCCACTCATATGGGCTGTGTAAATCGAATCTATAGTCATTGTAATTCCTACTGATGTAGGCTCTAAGAAAAATGAAGTACACGTCCTATCAGATGCTGAGAAATTGAATGATTTAGCTGGGGCAATCAACAGAATGGATATTAACTGGACGTTCCTCACCCCTACTGTCGCTAAGTTACTCGCCCCTAGTAAGGGACCTGGGCTAAAAACTCTTACGCTTGGTAGTGAAGCCATTATTCGAGAAAATGTTAGTACCTAGGTGGATTCTGTGCGTCTTCTCAATTCGTACGGCCCAGCTGAAGCCTCCGTTTGCTGCGCTATCTCAGAATTGTCGGGAATAGACTGTGAACCACAGAACTTCGGTCATGCCTTGGATGGCGCTGTCCTTTGGATTGCCGAAACACACAACCCCAGCCGCTTGGCTCCAGTCGATATCGTTAGGGAGTTGCTTATACAAGGCCCAACTCTCGCTCGTGCGTACTTGAATGATCCTGTTAAGACCTCTTTGGCATTCATCGGAAATCCACCATGGCTTCCTAGCAGCGACGCCATTATCCAAGGTCAGCCTAGCCAACGAAGACTTTATAAAACGGGAGATCTGGTCTGCTGCAATTCTGATGGCACGATGAATTTTGTCGGCAGAAAAAGACACACAGGTTAAAGTGCGTGGCTAGCGGTTCGAGTTGGGGGAGATAGAGCATTACCTCAAACTACACCTTCCCGAAGACGTCAAGGTTGTCGTCGATATTGTCAATCTGCCACAACAGGATGACAGGCAGGTACTCGCTACATTCTTGAACTTCGCTCCAGAACATCCTCTATATAAGGCTAGTTTGGAGCAATCGACAATGTCGGATATGCTTAAGGCCCTGATAGGCAAATTAGAGAGCTTGTTAGCTGATTCTCTTCCGTCTTATATGGTCCCTTCGCTATATATTCCAGGATCGCACTTTACTATAAATTCTTCGGGAAAGTTGGATCGTAAAGCCTTGCGGGCAATGGTACGAGATATGAGCGACCAACAATTGGCTATCTATTCACTGGCTGTAATGACCAAGCGTGCGCCAATCACGAACATAGAACGACAATTACATCTCCTCTGGTGCAAGGTTCTAGATGCCACGCCTGGAATGACTAGCCTTGATGACAGCTTCTTCCGCCTTGGTGGAGACTCTGTTTCTGCTATGAGGCTGGTTGCGTCAGCGTGCCATTCAGAGATTCAGCTAGAAGTCGCTGGTATCTTCCGTCACCCCGTATTATCGCAAATGGCTCTTGTCGCCAAATCCACGGAAGATATGGTGCAAGTTGATGTGCAGTCATTTGCTTTGCTTAAGAACAAGAGCGTTACCAAACATCTCCTCGGAGAGATCGCGAAATAGGATATCAAGTCAGACTCTGTTCAAGATATTTATCCTTGTACTCCGCTTTAAGGTGTGTTTTCCTTCCTATACGTTATGGGCCGTTGATGCTAATGCAAGGGAATAGAGGGCCTTATTTCACTTATAATGCAGAATCCAATTACCTACGTTTCTCGAGAAGTATTCTAATTGCCCGCCGATATGGACCTCGAGTAGTTCCAGGTAGCCTGGGAGGCTGTATTTGAGGTTATACCTATCTTGCGAACTAGGGTGTTCTTGTCGGACACTATGAATTCATTCCAGGTAGTCTTAACTGAAAGAATCAAATGGCAATTCGGGGACTCTCTACCGACGTATGTGGAGTAAGACAAATAAATTCACATCCAATATGGCACGCCACTCGTTTGATTTGCTATAGTCGGCAAAAAGCCAGAGAATCGCTACTTTGTCTAGACTGTACATCATGCTGTATACGATGGATGGACGCGGTCTCTGATATTTCAGAAGGTTAGACGCGCATTCCGTGGGGGAGACCTCGAGATGTCTCCACCGTTCAACAGATTTATCAAGCATCTTAAAGATACGGATCCCAACGCTTCCGACAAGTTTTGGCGAACACAATTTACTGATGCAACCCTAACTAAGTTCCCTCAACTTCCTTCTCCTAATTACCGTCCGCACGTGAATGAGATGTTGGATTACACTACCAATGTATATCGGAAAGAAAATACTAGTATAACTCTAGCCATGGCAATTCGTGCAGCGTATGCCTTGGTGATTGGACGGTATTTGACTCTAGTGATGTTGTCTTTGGGATCACCCAAGCCGGCCGGAATGCACCTGTACCCTGTATCACAGAGATAGCAGGTCCAACGATAATGACGGTACCCTTCAGAATTTGCGTAGACAAGGCCAAATCTATTCCTTAGTTCCTTTAAGACATCCAAAACAATGCAACAGATATAATCCCATTCGAGCACGCGGGCTTACAGCACATCAAAAAGCTCAACGCAGAATGTTAAGACGTATATAGCTTTTATAACTTACTCATCGTCTAGCCTGTATCAGAGACTGACGACGATGAATTTCTGGGTCTTCGGAAAGTCGAGAGCCCGGCTAAAGGATTCCTTTGCTTTGGCGCTAGAATGCACCTTAGGCCCAGGAATTATTAGTATTACAGCTAGGTACAACTTAGCAGTGATTTATAAAGAGTAGGCATAGAGAATTATACATTAGTTGGAACACATCTTTCAACAACTCAGCCTTAAGTTGGATACAGAAATAGTTGGTGAGGTGGACTTATTCAGCCCGTCCGATAAACAGGAGATTTTAGCATGGAATAGCCATTACCCGAAGAGGATTAATGACTGCGTGCATCTCACTTATAGAGAATTGGATACGCTCTCAGAATGACTAGATTAACATCTAATAAGCCTCGGAATCGGCCTTGAAATAGTCGTCCCTTTGTGCTTCGAGAAGTCAGCTTGGACTATTGTCAGTATGCTGGCGGTAATTAAGGCTGGAGGTGCATTTGTCTTTCTGGATGCATTACATCTAATATCTCGACTTAAAGAGATAATTGGTCAATTGGGAGCGCAGTTGGTTCTAACGTCGCTCAAGAATTCTTGTATTTGGGAGGGTCATCTAGTCACAATTGTCGTCAACGAGGATACCATAGATGCTCTTCCACCCAGCCTCGAGCTTCGATGCACTAAAGTATCGCCACAGAATATCCTATACACGATCTTCACTTCGGGGAGTACCGGTCGACCAAAGGGCTGTGTGGTAGAGCATGGTTCCATGTTGAGTGGTGCTGTATATCAGGCCAGAGAGTCTCGTCTTGGACCAGGCACTTGTGTACTTTAGTTTGTATTATATACTTTTGATGTTAGTATCCTGGAAATGGTAACTACACTCCTGCACGGGGCGTATATTTGCATCCTAAGTGACGAGGCCCGGAATAGAGGGATCGTATATATTATCAACAAAAAAGAAATCTCGTAGGTCTTTCTTACACCGTCTGTAGTTAAACTCATTAGGCCACAAGATGTGCCCAGTCTTAAGACGTTGGTCCTTGGCGGGAGGCCCTATCCCGGCTGGATATAGAGACGTGGGCAGATCATTTGCAGCTGGTTAATGGCTACGGACCAAGTGAAGCGTCAGTCGCTGGAACTTGCAATTCTAATGTGGCGCAGACTACCGACCCAGCGAATATAGGTCGAGCCATTAGTGGATTGTGTTGGGTCGTCGACGTAGATGACTATGATCGTCTTGTTCCTATCGGTGTGACTGGCCAGCTTTTGGTGGAGGGGCCGATCGTGGCTCGTGGATATTTGGGAGAACCTGAAAAGACGGCGGCAGTATTCATCAGTGACCCTAAATGATTAAGTGATGCTATTGCTGGAGCCAATCGTCTAAAGAGGCTTTACGAGACTGGAGATTTCGTCCGCTATAATTCAGATGGGACAATCAACTTCGTTAGGGGGAAAGACATATAAGTGAAGGTAAATGTATACCTATATATATACGGTAAGTCTTCGAGTCGAAGCGATTATGTACATTCAGCAGCCTCTTTAGATATTCCAAGTATGCCAACTTTAAGTCGCTCTAAGATGATTAAGCTGAATCCCGGGACAACGGTCTGTATTCGAAAGTTCAGTAGTCTTATTACAAGAATCGTTGTTATCCTCTTGGCATTTAAAATTCTATAGTCATCAATGAAGTGCTCTTATTCATCTACTCAAGCCCGCAATAACGCTGCATTTTAGTATCGTAAGCTGATTCAAGAATTCATCCAAGCAGGTGATTCTGGGCCGTACTTTCTTTGCGCATGGAGATGGTGTAGTTTTGGTGATATTCAGCAGCATATAGTTTGTACGGGGACTTGATCTAAGGGACGGTGCTTGTGGTATTCTGATGATTGGGACTTCTCACAAAGGGCGCAGAGATATTGATCTGATGAGTTCTACGACGACCAACCACCTGCATTGCGGAAATGCAGTCGCCACCTAGGCTGAGGAATGTTCGTCTGAGTCCAACTTCGTTGAGTGGGAGATGAAGGACGGTACTCTATATCTTTTGGATCTGCTTTTCGATTTCGGTCGACGGGATCTGCAAGGCTCTTGTGTTCCCAAAATTGGAAACATGTTGATATACTTGCTCATCAATGTTTTCCACCCTTGTACTCAGCTTCTTGTGGTTCATCTTCCCGGACGAGAGCATAGGAATGCCCTCCACCACAATCTAGAGTGTTGACACCATATATGATGGTACATGTTGCGACAAGGAGTCGCTGATTTTGGTGATTCGCAAGCTGACCAGATCTATATGTATCTCCGAGACGGGAATCAACTCAGCACTGCCAACCACTGGTTCCACGTCTGAGAGCGACAAAACTGCTACCAATCGCTGCTTACAACGCCCAGAGGAAGGCAATACTACCGCACAGTATCTCACGTGCGCATCAACTGAAAGATGATGCTCAGTCTCGCCCAATTCCACACGCTGTCCTCGTACATATCAAAGTGCAGAGCGGAAGCCATAGGACGGCTGTTAGCTGTCATGTGACAAGGCGTGGTGTTGCTGTATTGGCTGCACCTATACCATCCGTTTAAGCGAATGACATGGGGCCTTATAGGGGGTGGTATAGTAATTATTCCCAGGCCCTATATGGCCCCGATAATCCCCGTAAAACTAGATGCTATGGCTGACCAGCGCGGACGCGGGTACCACGCACGGTATACGCTGTTAGTCCTACTTCTCATGTGCCGGCAGTCCAAATTCTGTGCTTTGCGGTGAAACTTAATGTACAAAGTCCGAATTCCGACTAAACTAAATCCCGGTAAACCTGCCGAAGACTAACATTGAACCTTATGTTCTAATTGTTTTCAGAGAGTTTTTCAGCTTGTAGGAGACTATATAAGCCCACTAACGCTCAACAATGTTTTTTGCAAAAGGGTTTTCGACCGACCAAGATTAAGAGACAAAAGGAAAACCGCTTTTTCAGTTCTACTACTTCTACACATTACCTAGACATGACTTCTCTTACAGGTATAACCACTTCAACCGACATGTTGTTTTTGTGCGAGTCATTTGGCTAAGATTATTCCGACGTCAAACTCCGAGATGTCATCTCAAAATGGGCCGCTCTCTTCTCCCAAGATAACCCAGAAGCCTTCGCCGCCATGTATACCCCCAACGGCGTGTACCACGATCATGCTTTCCAGCTTACACGCACTGGGCAGGGCGCCATCAAGAAGCACTACGAGATCTGGGTACATTCGGTGCCTAACTTCACCATGAGCATTGACAGCTTCCATAGGAGTGAGGACGGCGCAAGCGTACGTGTTACAGGGCGAGGAACTTTCAAAAATGATCTTCCAAGGATGAAGGCCACAGGGGGGTCTTTCGAATATAAAGGAGTAGTGGATTTGGTTGTAGATGCGGCGGGAATGATCGAACGGACCGATGAGTACTACAGCGTCAATTTCTATGAAGGAGTTGAGTTTAGGAAATATCACTCGGTGGAACTATTGTGATCTGGTTGCACAATTTAACATCTAACTCCATTACAAATTACAAGCTTATCGAAATTGTTACACTACTTATAAGTGCACGGGGCTGCTGCTTTTCTGTTATTCTGCATGACAGGCAACTTCTTGCCCAGTCCAAGCTATAGTCTTCGACACGGCGCCGTGGTTCCGCAAATTAGACATGCTCCAAGTATAGAATATCGTCTTTACACCAGCTTTGGAGACTCTATTTAAGATCGGCAATAAGATCGACTCGCAAATCTCAATCTACTTCGATTCATTGATCGCGGCCATGGTGTAAGGGCACTAACAAAAGCCCCCGCCATTGTCAAAAATAGAGTTTCTTATATTATAATATTAAAATAATTAATATCTTTAATAAATAAATCTTAAAGTTAAATAACTTATAATTCTTAGTTAATTAGTTACTAATATAAACTATTGTAAATAGTTTATATATATTAAATATAAAAAAATAAAAATAAATAAAATATAATACTTTTCAATTTACTTTACTACTTATATTATTATATAATACTATAAATAAATTATATATATTTTAATATATAGTATATATAAGTAGATATATTAGTAATACTTAATACTACTATAATAATATATAAGTTTAACCTAACCCCGAGCTTCCTTCGGGCTTCGGACTTCTACTCTCTACCGAGGTTTCTCTACCCCTTGCGAGCTACAACCTTGGGTGTCTACTAGGGTGCGACCTTGTTTCCGCTTTTTCGGAATTGCAGCTGGCTCGGCTTTAGAGTTAGGACGGACAATCTTTGCGGGGTACATGAGAAAATGGAGGGAGTAATAGTTCGAGAGGAGTTTATTGAAAGTGTGGAAGCTGCCCGTATGATATATGGTCACTTTCCAACGCAGCCATTTCTATGCACTAAGGCAGAGAGAGCTTTGTCGACCTCCTGCGTCTTACAAACAATCGAACAATGATTGAAATACCACAACCACCCCTGCCTGAGCTACAGCTCGACCTTTCAAACTACCCTAAACTTTCTGATACCCAAGTGGGACATATCCGTCATTTCTTCAACCTCGCTTTTCAACGCGATGGATCATGGCACCACATGGGCGCTCTAGAGCCGATGCAAGAGTTCTTGGACGCCTATAGGTATCAGATTGCAACCATGGCATATGCTTTAGGGGTAGCCCACTACCATCGCATACCAGTTCTACGCAGTGTGTTCAAGCCCTTGTTTCGGCGCCTCATCCACAAGATGCTCCGTCGTGACGTCTGGGGATACTGGTTCATGACGAGCCATGCCGGACTTGCGATGGACCCAGATATCACTGAACTGCGCAAACCATGGGCCGATCCTGTTCGGGAAAACATCATGTACAGCGGCCATTTGCTATTGATGACAAGTATGTATGGGTTGCTTTTTGATGATGACGAGTTTGAGAGGCCAAATTCAATTATCTTTAAATGGGACCCGTTGTTCTGGGGAATGGGTCCGGAGACATTCAGATACGACAACCGGAGCCTGCAGAAGGCTATAATGGCTGAGATGGAGCGAAACAATTGGGTTGGAGTATGCTGTGAACCAAATGCAGTTTTCGTTGTGTGCAATCAATTTCCGGTAATCTCTCCTCTTCTGTTACAAAACATATATCACTAACATAATGGCAAAGGTCATAGCAATGCGTTACAATGATGTTCGTGACGGGACTCACATCGTGGAGGAGGTGATTGAGAAGTATCAAGGTGCATGGGATAAGGCGGGCATGGTTTCACCTGATGGTCTGTTTGTGGACTGTCTCCTAGTTAAGCAAAACTTCACGGTTCCGCCGAACGCTCCTTACGGCACTCTTCCACCAAGAGAGCTTGGGTTCACTGCTTGGTACAACTTTGATACTGCGCCCTTCTTTCATTCTGAATGCTGACACACTATCAGGGCAGGGGCCTTTATGAATGCATAGAATTCCGATTTTGTCAAGTCCAAATTTGATAAACAGGCCACAGGATACATTACTAAAATAAACGGCGAGATCCGTCTACACCCAATGCCTATCGCAACTGCGTTTCGGGCCCTAGTAAGTGATCGCGGTTGCTCGCCTGAGTCACCTGAAACTTTGAATAAGGCTATCAAGAGTGCGAAAGAGCTGCCACCGTCACCCTTGCCCTTCGTAGCGCCCACATTTGGCTGTGTGGCCCAGTGGCTTTCAGAGCTAGGGAAGGATAGTGAACTTGAAGGGATCCTCCATTATGCAGACTCGCACCTAAACCCAGCCTGGGAAAGAGGGGGCTATTTCTACATTCGAAATGATGGGCAAAGTTCCCCAGAAGGCGACTGGACGCACATGGACCCCTTCACTGGAAATGCTGCGATAGGATATGCAAGGTTGAATGTCACAGATGGACAGAAACTTATGTGGGAACGACCTTGGACACGGGAGATATTGGCTTCAAGGCCGTGGATCGATGGAATTGATATGAATGACGCGGTTGACTACTTGCGTGGCACATGGGATGAGTCTAAGAAGGCTCTTATTGTCACTGCAAGGACCTGGGATGGGAGTAAGACCATTGTGAAGCCTTGTGCCAAGAACCTCGAAGGCGGGAAGTGGGCTGTATATATCAACACCCGATTCAGTGAAGCCAGAGAAGTCGAGGACGGCGAGAGTTTTACGATTGAGGCGGATATCGCTGGCGAAGCTGTCGATATTGTGTTCATTAAGATATAACGACTTTTCTCCCTATTCAAATAGATATAATTAAAGATTGGATTCTATATTAAGCACCCGATTTAAACTTAAACTAGCAGGCGTTCTAAGTTGGACCGGATTATCTTAAATTACTGTTATTATCTATACAATCTAATCAGCTAGTCTAACTGCGCTTTAAGGTCCTTATACAATATATTATATATAACTTACAAGTAGAAATTTAGTATCGTTTTAAATATAGGTAACTTATAATAAACTCTTTATCCTATTATAAATTAGGAGGTATATTTCTTTATAATTGTAACGGCCGAATACGAAGGGGTTCTAGAGAACGATCACTGTGTAGATTGCTCTATTACTAAGGACACTAAACTAAGGAGAAAAGAGAGCTCTTGAGAACTAAGCTCCTAAATACAGCTACTCTATTCTTTTTAATTTAATTTAATAATATCTTCTTACTTTTATAAAATATATCTATTAAAAATAAATAATATCTCTAGTATTAGTAATTCTTTTTATTTTGTTATAAATTTTACTTTTTAGAGTTCCTTCTCCTTTAGTTCTATAAATCCTTCTAATACTATAAGAAGTATCTAGAAGGGTAGTCTATAATTAGTAAAGGGCCTTATATATAAGGTATATACAGGGATTAGATATGTAGCTAGGGTGTTTATTCGCTGAAATTTCGTCCGTCGAATTTCGTCCGAGGTAGCTGCTCACGTGTAACACTGTCATACAGCTTACGTTATTCGATTCCCTTCCGCAATCAATTCCTTCCTCAGGTCACTCTAGCACTCTAGCACTCTTCAAGACCTTTGTCTGCAAGGCCTCAGAATGTCCCGATCGTCAACGACTCCAGCGAGTGTTTCAACTGCAAGAAATCTACGAAAAGGAACACGTAGCTGCTTTGAATGTGAGTACTAAACATTGGACAATCTACTACAATGTTGACCATATTGCTGGTACAGGCAGACTTCGCAAAGTTCGATGTGTTTTTCGTCCGAACAGTCCCTCAGCCTGCATTTCTTGCTTCTCACATGGCATCCGCTGTGTAAGCCAAACAGAATCTGAATCTGCCCCCCCGTCCCATGCGAAGATGAACCTGAGTGAGAGGGTTGCTCAACTGGAGCAGGAGCTGGCGTCCATGCGTGCCAAGGGCGAGCTCACCCCCAATAATACCGGTCTGCCAACAAATGCAACAAAGCAAATCAATGAACCAGCCCTTCCAACCGTTTCCATGCGTACTTCGTCGTTGGAACTCTTATTTCCAATTTCGGCTTTACCTTCTTCTACAGAAAGCCTCCCCGTACTTTCCCTATTCGACAATACTATTCTTGCCTCAGACGCAAGGACGAATTTGAACGATTCCATCTACCGGGAATTCAGTACCGGATCTCTCAGACCAGCTAGCTTCGAAAGTATTCCTCACTTTCGAACATCCCGAATGAAAAGAGCCAAAGTTTGCGAAGCTCTTACCGACTTGCTTCCGTCACATAGTGCCATGTATGAGATCCTTGAGGCTGGTGGCATGTGGTGGGATATTGTCAGAAAGATGCACCCTTATATGTGTTCTGAGGATACCAAAATGACGATCCAAAGCTACGTTTTTTGGGCCCTCAATCAAGACAACCCTGCAGTCATTGGGTGTGCACTATCCTGGATGGCTTTGAGCCTACAGTGTCTCCCACATGGTTTTGAGAGCAATCATCTTGGGTTACCATTACCCGTCCACGATTTGACACATCACTACGTTTCTAACGTTAATCGATTGATCGTATCTGATGATGAGCTTTCGGTATCCTTGGAAGGCATCGAGTGTATGTTGTTGCAATCCCACTTTTATGGCAATGTTGGTCGGCCACGGAAGGGGTGGACAACAGCTAGGCGGGGACTCTCCTATGCTACTCTGCTAGGGCTACACCGACTTTCATCGCAAGCATCGAGCGCCTTATCAGTACATGCCAAACGACGAGAGAATGCTTGGTGGCATCTTGTAGAGAGTGACGCCCAACTCAGCTTGCTTTTGGGGCTGCCAAGTTTCATGGTATCTTCATCATGGGATTCAGAAAACCAGAATATTGCCAGTATGAGTACCAATTCCAATGGATACTACGAACGGAAACATGCTGTCTTGATAAATACCATCAGCCAGAGGAACCAAGCGACCCCGGCCTCCCTGGCCTCCCTCTTGTCGACAACCTCTCAGATCGATCAGAAACTAGAAGGACTGGCTAGCCTTCTGCTACCGCTTTTGTCGCCTCCTGTTACGCCGTCGGATCACAGTACAATAGATGCTGTCGAGCTTTACGAACGTGTAATAAAGCATTTCCGGCACTATAAAGCGAAGACATATCTTCACTTGCCATTTATGCTTCAAGCTTCAATGGACAATCAATTTGACTACAATCATACACAATGCTTGATAGCATCTCGAGAGATAGTTGAGCTGTACATCAGAATAAGGCAACTAGCTGGTGGCATAATCAATTTTTGTCAAATGGTTGATTTCCAGGCCTTCATGGCGGCGGTGATTCTGATTCTTGGTTTGCTGGGGTATGGACCTACATCGGCACGGTATGACACAAGTCAGGAGGCGAAACATTGGAATCTAATCCGTGAAACAATGGAGGTCTTACGAAAAGTGATGTCTGAGCCTGAAAATATGCTCGCTGCTCAATGTCTTCAGGTCCTGGAGAGACTCCAATTGATTGCCCACGGTCAATTTCAGGGTACAGAAAACTCCTCCAGGTGCAAAATCTTCATTCCTTATTTTGGAATGATATACATTACCCCTGGGAGCAGCTATCCAGCCTTGAATACGATATTACCTCAACATCCGACCCAATGTAGTACAACAACACTCATGGAGGAAACAGTCTTCCCTCCGGTAACCGGAGCACAAGTACAGAATGCAGTCATCGAAATCGATATTTTCAATGCGCCATTCTTGAGAAACCTGGATTCAACTTCTCAATCTGCAGAACCTAATGAGATTTCATTTCATGATACACTGGCCATGGATATTGATCAAGACTGGACCTGGATGCTGAACCACAACTATCAAACGAGTTGAGAAGATAATGATATCCTGACTCCTATTTATTACTGGGTTGTCATAGTGGTTGGTCTATAGTTTATCTGCTCACAAGGTAGTTGCTTCTCGAATTTGTATGACAATCTGCTCCGCTACTACTACAAATATGGATATGAAATAATAAAAGCCCAACAAATTAAAAAAAAACCCCCCTCAGCTCATCTTGACCAAGAAGCAGTTGCGCCAAAATTGAACGGACGAAGTGTCCTTCAGATCATCTTAGTCTGAATCTCTGTTCATACGCGAACCATCTCACATCCTGACCTTGATTATCCTCCACTTCGCACACAGGCCAACAATGGTAGCCACCCCAGCCAATGCAATAGAAAATGCGAACACGGTATGTATACTTTGCATATACGATAGAACAACACCCGGAATATCTGCTGAAGGCAGTGAGTCGCGAAATTGTGTCGCTCCTAGTCCGACTACTACCGCAGGGTCAAGTTCAGGAACATTAACCTGAAGATAGTGATTGAGCTTGTTTGCAAAAATCGACTCCGCTGCAGAAATGAAGTATGTTCCACCCATCATTTGAAAGACTAAGAGCACTTAGTTAATATTCGATAAACGAAGCTTGAGGCTTACAGAGACTGGTTGCTGTGTATTCCGCGACTTCAGAAAGCTCACAGACGGATTGAGCAACTATCTGGGGGATCTGAAAAGCAAATCCGACGCCAAAACCTGCTAAAACCTGGTATCCGATCCAGTGCGAAGATTTCGATCCAATCTGAAGAGTGTAGATCAATGTCATGCCAACCGTGCTAAGCATTCCTCCTCCGAGAAGTAGCGGGACGTAGTGCCCAAAAGCTGAAATTAGTCCCCCAGAAGCAATAGAACCGATTGCTAGACTAGTTAGTTCGAATCTAAACAGCACGTATATAGACAGTAACTTACCGAGAGCGATGATGAGGGGAAGGTTGCGAACTCCCGAGGCCATTGCCGATACTCCATCGATGGCTTGGAAATAAATAGGTAAATAGTAGAGTACCACAAAGAAGCCACCAGCAAAACTTTAACGTTGTCAGCATTATATATCTCAAAAAGGAAAAATAAACTTACAATGAGGCAAAGATATAGACTACTAGAACAGTTCTGTCTTTCAGTATCCTGAAGTTGAGCTGTGCTTTGTCACCCTGCCACCATTCGTTCAAAACGAACATAAGAGCCAACACCGGGAAAAGCACCAACACCGCGATCATATCAGCAGAGCCCCATGCTTTGGTGATACCTCCCCATTCCATCGCGAGAAGGTAGCAAACTGTTGAAGTTATGATTAAGAAAGTTCCAACGAAGTCCATCTGCTTAACTTTCTCCAATATGCTAGCGTCGACTGGTTTGAAGGTTGGATGTTTCTTGAAAAGTAGAGCAATGACTAGAGCTGAGACACCCCCAACGGGCAAATTGATGTAGAAACTTAAAAGTCAGCTATAGCCAAGAAAGATAAAGCAATGGGCAACATACCACCAACGCCAGGAGACATGCACCGTGAAAGCACCGCCCATAAGAGGGCCAACAACAGCGCCAATACCCCAGGTTGCCCCAAGGATCCCAGTGAATGCTGGTCTCAAGCGAGGAGGTGCTGCGAATGCAACGATGGTATAGCATCCAGTGCCGACACCCGCACCTCCGAGGCCAGCTATAGCTCTGCCTACAACGAGCATGTTGCTGTTCTGAGAAACGGCTTTATTGTGAAATGAGCTTTTTCCCCCAGATGGAAAGTTTGACGGTTACTCACCACATATCAAGCTTCCAAGCTCAAATAGACCAATCGCGGTTATAAATGACGGCTTAAGTGGGAAGAACTTATATACCTTGCCCCAAGTCGATTGGAAGCAAGCCAGAGTGAGGAAGAATGCTGACCCATACCAACCAATCTGGTCTAAGGTGTGAAACTGGTCCGTGATGCGAGGAATGGCAGTTGCGACGATAGTCTGCAAAATGTTAGCTAAAGAGATTTGCTTTTGGAAACGGGCCAACTTTACCGTATCAATAGAGGACAAGGATATGCTTAAAACGAGCGCGAGGATGACAACAGCAAGTCTGAAGCCTGTCGGATAATCTCCATCGTCTTCAGTAGAAGTAGTCTGTCCGTTTTCTGCCTCTTCATTTCCTTTCTCTTGTCCATTATCTCCCAAGCCAATACCTTCCACCTTCTCAGATGTGTGGCTACTAGATGTATGTGACATTGTCCCCGACTGAAGTGATAGGTTCTTGAGATCAATAAAAGTTCGAAAGGAGAATGAATTAGCTTAGAGTAAAATAATATCTCCAGCGGATGCTCTACATCTTTATTATAGTTGAAAGTGATAGCCCTTCCGTAGAACTACCGCGGACCTTTTTTTTTACTAGTCCGCATTCTTCAACTAACACTGCACAATTCCGCCACATGATTGGTCTCAAGGACATTAAGATTGTTATCAATCATAAATTTGCGGCAAGAAAGAACATCCTCGGTCGAAAATTAACGGAGGAAGAGAATTGCTCGCTAAGCGAGCAGCCACACAGCCACAGTGAGACTAGCAGTGCGTGCTCCCCCTAGCGAGCAATTCCTTTCCCCCGACAATTTTCGTCCGACCAAGCTCTTCATTGGCACAACCCTCATCACGGATTCAGTAATTATTGAGCTTCGAACTAGTGGAAATTGTATATGTATATAATAAGTGAATTGTAAGTACTGGCCGTCTAAAAGAGAGGCTAACTAGTAGGTTTAATATATAAAGTAGGAGGTATTATAAAAGGTCTAAATACTATATAAAATAGGTTATTTTAGATATATAAAGTATATATAGCTTACTCTATATATATAAGATATTTTTATATAATATAAGAGATAAAATAAGAATATATTTAATACTATAATTTTAATATAAGGAATATATAATTATTAGATAATATACCTTTATAGACTTAAAAGAAGAAAGATTAGAAATAGACTATATATATAAACCTTATAGAATAAAAGTAATTATCTATATAGATAGAAAATAAAACTATTTAAAGGTTTAAATAAAATTTAATAGAATTTTAATTATATAAAAAAGTAATATAAATAAGAAATAAAAGTAATTCTTATAGTAATTCTATTAATTTAAAAGAATATAATATCTAAAAGTATAGAAATAGTTATATAGAGTTATTAGCTAGTATTTTTAAACTTTAATAGTTTTAAATATATTTAAAATATACTTTAAGTAAATATACTATAATTATTAATTTAAGAACTATAGTTTAGTAGAGGTATTAAGAGACTAGTTAGAGGTTTATAAGAGGTCTAAGAGGTAGATATATAGATTATTTTATACTAGAATTAGTTTATTTTATATTAAATTTAGATTATTAAACTATTAAATAAACTAGATATTTTATATTTATTAAATTTAATTAATAAATAAAATTAATATATTTCTAGACTAGTAATAGTTTTATAAAACTATTAGTTATTATTTTATTAGTTAGAATTTAATTTATATAAATATAACTATATTAAACCTCTTATTATAATTAACTTTAATAAATATTAATATACTTTAGTTTAATTTTAAGTTTTAGTATATTAATAATTAAAAGATAAATTATTTATTAATTATTATAATATAATATTAGAGTACTTATAGGTTTAAATTTAATTAATTTAAAAAATTAAAACTACTAGACTAGTTCTTATATAGCTAGAGATAAAGTTATTAGTTTAACTTTAATACTAGATAATATAATACTCTTTTATATTATTACTTTCTAATAAATTAACCCTCTAAAGAGTATCTCTATATAGTCTTAGAAACTATAGTATATTAATATATAATTTATATATACTATATTATTAAATATATTATATAGATTTATAACTAGTTTATTTAGTTTATTTCTATTATATAAAAAAGTCTAGAACTAGATATATTATAGATATTCTAAGAGTTAATTAACTACTACTATATAAAGTTTTAAAGGGTTCTTTAAGAATTATACTAGTATTAATTTAGAATATATAGTATTTAGTCTAATATAAATAATATTAAAGTTATTATTATTTATCTTTTATTAATATTTAATTTAGATTTCTAGAGTTATAGATTTATTATTATTTAAAAGATATTTATAGATTAGAATAAATATTAATAATACTTTTTCTAAGGTATTTATATTAAATTTAATTATAAGTTTCTTAATATAAGAATTTTAAATAAATTAGAGTTTTTTATTAAATCTATTCTAAATAACTTTAATATTAAAAAAGTAATTAATATTATTTAGTTTATAAATTTTAAATTTATTAAGAAGTTTAGATTTAAATTTAAAGACTTTTATTTAATTATATTTATAATAAATAAATAAAATATTATTAATAAAGAATAAGATTCTAATCTATTTATTAGTAAATAAGTAATTAACTCTAG
>PDUO01000101.1:24800-98971 GCA_003008705.1 Pezicula radicicola | reverse complement strand
ATTAAGATAATTATAATACTAATTTTCTATTTAGTATTATTATTATAAGTATACTCTATCTTAAATATATTTATATTATATTTAACTTTATTAACTTTATATAAATAAAAGTAATAGTTAGTATATAGTTATAAATAGTACCTTTATTACTTAATTATTTATCCTTATAATATATAAAAGTAAGTATTAATATTCTTATTAGAGGTATTAAACTTAATATTAGTCTTATATATAATTATATTATTATCTTAAAACTACTAGTATAATATTTTAATCTTAAGTTTCTTAGCTTTAATACTAGTAGTAATAGTAGTAATAGTTAACCTAAGATTATTAATATACTTCTATTATAGAAGTAGAACTAAGGCTACTAATTAGACTTAATAGATAGAGTAGTATTAGTAGATAGTAATTCTAATAGTAAAGAAGTTAAAGTAGAAGATAATTATAAGATTATTATAACTTTAAGTTTCTATATTAAGGAATTAAATTATAATAAGGATAAGAGATATAGAGTATAAGATTTTAACTATAAAAGCTAAAAGGATATAACTATATATACTAAACTAGATCTTATATAAAGAGACTATTACTAGAGTATATAATAATATAAAGTATACTTATATTATTTAAAATTAAACTATTATAGTTTTTTCTCTTATAGAACTCTCTTACTTAAGGTATTTATTAAGAGTTAAGAATAAGAATATCCTTATTTTAGAGTAAAGTATCTTCTATTATTAGGTTAAATATCCTTATTTATATTTATAATATTCTAATAAAACTAAGACTCTTTAATTTTCTCTACTCTCTTATAATTTTAGAATAAGAAGTTAGTATAGCTTTTAATAATAAGGATATTTAAGTTAACTAGCTTAGTCTTTACTCTTACCTCTCTTTCTCTTAAAGTAATTCAAGGTATATTATATAAAGCTTTAAAAGTTTTCTAATATCTATTAACTTTTCTTTAGAATAGGAAATAGAAATATTAATTATAAATTAAAGGACTTCTTAGATTAGTATTATAATAAAGTTATAATACTTCCTATTTAAAAAAACTAGATTACTAGATATAGTACTTTTAATCTTAATTAGTTCCTTTATACTCTCTTTTATTATTAGTTATTATAACTTATAAAGTAATATATAATATATTAAATATACTATAGAACTATATTAAAACTAAATAATAGAGTTAAGAGATATACTAAAGTATATTATTATAAAAGAATTTTTTATAAAAGAGTAGTATTATAAAAAGTTATAGATCTTATTAGAGTTAATATTATAGAAATATTAACTATAAGTATAGAAGTATCTCTAGAATCTATAACTACTAATATATCTAATTATAGATAATATTATTATACTTTAAGAAGATCTTAAATTTATATTAGTTTAAAATAATTAATAACCTTTTATACTAGTTAATTTAAATAAGTTAAATTAAGTTATTTCTAAATTAAAAAGGTATCTATTATTAAAGTCTATTACTAAGATTAATAATAAACTTTAAGGTATTTTACTATTTACTATAAAGATAGATATCCTTAATTACTTCTATTATTTAAATTTATATAGGTAGGAGAAATTAAATATAATCTATCTAGAATTATAATTAAAGTATAGAATTAGATAATAAATTAAATAATAATATTATTATTTAAGGAAATAAAGAGACTAAGTTTAAAAATATAATAATATATACTAGATTATTAATTCTTATTTTAAATCTCTTAAAAAAGACTAAGACTTATATTCTTTTACTTTAATTTCCTAAGATTATAATTATTATATAAGTAAGATCTTATAATTATATAGGTTATATAAGTACTATACTTATCTAAGTAAGATTTTATTAAACTAGAGAAGATAATACTAGTTATAAAATCTATATAACTAATCTCTTAGCCGGACCTTATAAAATAGTTCTATAAAACCTCTTTATATAAATTAATAAAGTAATTTAATTCTCTATTCTAATATTATAAATCTAGTAATTAATATAAGTCCTATCTTCTAACTTTTTAATATACCTTTTAATAAAGTATCTACTTAGAGAACTAGAGGTTATATATAATATAACCCTTTTATATAATATTAGAGATAGATTCCTAAGATAGATAAAGTATTTTATTAGTCTCTTTTCTCTTTTAATTAATTATATTACTTAGCTTAGAGTAATAGACCCTTTAGCTTTAAGGACTAAAGGACTATTATCTTTTAATAGATATCTATACTAGATATAATAGGAAACTAACCCTTTCTCTATACTATAGTATACTATTATAGTATTAATTACTATAATCCTTTATTAATATTTATTTTCTAATAATATCTTAGATAGTATTAAGATTATATTTATTAAGTAGAGGTATTCTAGGGTTATTTAATTTAATTACTCTAATATATCTTATATATCCTTATTAACTACCTTCTTAGATAACTATTACTTATTATTAATTACTAATTACTTCTTTTTAAAATAGTCTATAATATTAACTAGAAGTAGTCTCTACTACTATTACTTTTTACTTTTAAGGTAATAATAAGTCTTCTAATACTTCTCTTCTCTCTTATTATCTCCTTAAAGTCCTAATAGTTTTACTATATAATAATTTAATTTTATAATATATAGAAAGTTATTAATTAATATAGATTACTTAATTATTAGCTTCTATAGTTAATAGAGATTAATTAAGTAGTTTATTAAATATATAAACCTTATTAGATCCCTTTAAAGTACTTAGTTATAATAGATATTCTAAATATTAATATTAATATTCTAATTAAGGTAGTATTTAAGAAATATATTAATATTAGAATATTAAAGGATAAGGTTCTAGAGTAAATTATTAATATCTATTATAAAAAGACCTAAGATTAATAAATAGTTTTTAAAAAACTTAAATATTAATACTTATAACTTTTATTTAATACCTTAGTAGTCTTATTATAAAGAATATATAACTTTATTATCTATATAAAATCTATAATCTAATAGTAGACTAAATTAAAAGATAATTATATTTACTATACTAGATAAATACTATAGATTATCTCTATAACTTAGTAAAATATAAAATTATTATTTAACTTATCCTTAAGTAATAGTTATTACTTATTTATTCTATTAAGAATATTTAAACTATATAACTTTTTAGAGGAAATAATACTAGGAGATTTAAATATCTAAACTTTAAAAAGTATACTAAGTAGGAAGGTATAAGGGCTAAGTATAAATATTAGATTATAAATAATCTCTAGAATTTTAAACTTATTACTAAAGACTACTTAGTTAAAATATAAAAAGGATAGATAGAGAAATATATATATTCTTTATATCTAGAAATCTCTTAGTAAACTTAGTTATTAGCTTAATAAAGAGTTATAAACAAGGGTTATTATAATCCTAGATTAGAGTTAATTTAAGGTATTAGTATTAAAGTTAAACTAGAGCCTCTAGGTAATTACTAGTAATATCTATAAATTAGTAAAAGAGGATTAACTAGATCTAAAGCTAGTTAAACTAAAAAGTTATCTCTCTTATAACTAAAAGTATATAGATATATTTAGTTAGATCTTTAATATATATTATAATACTCTCTTAGTTTATATTATTAAGTTTCTTTTCTTTAATAATAACCTTAAGAACCTAAGATTTATTAGTAATAAACTCTACTCTAAAAGACTTTACTAAAGACTATAAGGTATCTTATATCTTAACCTTATACTTAAACTATACTATTAATCTTCTTACTAGTCTTAAGTTTATATACTATAAGGTACTACTTTTAGAATATCTCTAGTAAGCTTATATACTTAATTCTAGACTATCTCTATCCCCCTTTACCTTATTATTAATTATAAACCTAGTATAGAAAGTTATAGAGAAAGTTAGCTAAGACTTCTTAAAAATACTAGACTAGATCCTATCTAATAAAGGTATAATACCTAGAAGTAAAGTAATATTAGTAGAACTTTCCTAATATAGTTAATCTAGATTTAGTTTATATTAATTATAATAGTTCTTAATCTAGTTAAGATAGCTTTATATCTTAGGGCTATAATACTTTTATTAAAGTTACCTTATATTAAGATTAGTTACTATAGTAAGATAGTATTTAGATAGATATTATACTTTATTATTAAAGAGATTATTATTATTATTAATATTACTATTAACCTCCTCTAGAGGGTTATCTAAATTAATATTATTTATTATATCTATTTTATTATTACTACTATTAAAAAGACTATTTATATTAGAGTTACTTATACTATTAGACTTATTAATAGATAAGTAATTTTTATTATATTAAGACTAGTATATTATTATATAAAGCTTAGAGGAGACTAGGAGATAATAGATTAAGATATTAAGATAGTTATTAACTAGGTTAAGGAGGGTAGAAGAATAATTATAATAGAGAAGAAGGGATAATTATTATTATAAGAGCTTAGTTAAAAGATAAGGATTTAAGATAGAGAGAAGAGAAGGGTTAAAAGATAAGTAAGTAGATAATAGGTACTAAGGAGTTAGGATAGAGTAAGTAGAGGATAAGGGTACTTTTTAAATATATCTTTAGACTTATATAGATCTAGAGGGTACCTCTTCTAGCTTCTTTATAACCCTTTAGAAAATAGAGGGTTTTAAAGTTAAGAAGATATATAAAATAACTAAGAGTTACCCTTATATAGATAACTAATAAGTATATAATACCTAGATTAAGTAGTATATAGTATATAAAGTAGTAGATATATAGTTAACTAAGAGCTAATTAGTAGACCCTTGAAAATAATAACTTATTAACTATTATACTATATAATTAAAGTATTATTTAGTTAGATTAATTTAAACTAATACTTATTAATTAGTATTAAATTCTAAAACTAAAATATATAGTATTTTATAGTACTCTTCTTATATAGTATAACTCTTAGACTTCTTAATTTTCCTCTCTAAGTATCTTTAAAATTTAGAATTATATTCTTTCTCTATAGAACCTTTCTCTAAGTACTCTAAAATACTAAGAAACTCTAATAGTTATAATTAAATAGAGAGAAATAACTAGAGTAGTAATTAATAGTATAATTAACTACTAATATCTATTCTTATATAATAGAAAACTCTAGATATATCTAAGATTTCCTAAGTTTATTTTAAGTAATTTTTCTTAAAATAGAGCTAATAGAATTAATAAAGATATTAAATTATTAAAACTAGTTTTAACTAGATAAGAATAAGTATATTAAGATAATAAATTAAACTATTAACTAATTTATATAATTATCTTTATAAAGAATAGATTTTTTATATTTAAATCTAATCTAAGTATTTCTTTATTTAAATTAATTTATTTTATAATTAAAATATTTAAATTAAACTTAAGTCTAAAAAACTTTTTCTTTATATTATCTTATAGATTATATTAATAATAAACTTAT
Organism: Pezicula radicicola; assembly: GCA_003008705.1. Lineage (NCBI taxonomy): Eukaryota > Fungi > Ascomycota > Leotiomycetes > Helotiales > Dermateaceae > Pezicula > Pezicula radicicola. The sequence goes on along the minus strand of PDUO01000101.1, from coordinate 93,523 downwards.
CTTATAATTTATTTCTAATATAATATATTATCTTAATATATAGATTATATTAATAATAATCTTTTCTAATATAATATATTATTTAATCCTTTTACTATCTATTCTATAAAGAAAAAGAATATATTATAAGGAATTCTAATATAAAGATAGAAAGTTAAAAGAAGAAGAAGATATCTTTTAGAAGTTTCTTATTTATATATTACTAAAGGTACTTTAAAAGAAGTAAAGTAAAAAGAAATTCTCTTTTTAAGTAATTTACTTAATTTATTTAAATTTATCTATTTATCTTTATTATTATAAATATATATAATATTTAAAAAGTAAGATACTTAAATTAACCTTAATAATATAAGATTATTCTATTACTAAAAATAGTTTTTAAATAATTAATTTAATAAATATTACTTTTAGAGTTAATTACTATTAACTTAAAATACTACTTATAGTAATTAATATATAATTCCTAAATTTAAAAGACTAAAATTTTTAATTTATTAATTTTAAAAATATAGAGATAAATACTATTTAGACTTTTCTTTAATAAGTAAATTTAAAAGAATATTACTAATTCTAAGAGTATTAAAATACTAAAAGATATCTCTTAGAAGAGTATTATACCTAGAAGGTTTAAATAACTAGAAGAAAATTTTAGAGAGAGGAGAGAGTATAGAAGAATTCTTTAAGAAGTATAGATTATAAGAGAGAAATTATCTAAAAGAGAACTTCTAAGATTAACTAGCTTTTAGAAGATTTCTTCTAAGAATTATAGTTACTCTAAAGATAAGTTATAAAAGAATATAATACCTTAGAAAAGTTCTCTAGTAGTATATATCTTCTAGAAGAAATAGATATAATAGGTATTTAAAGATAAGTTTTTTTAACTTATAAACTATATATTATTATAAAGTAATTTTAATAATAGAAGTTTAAAGAGATTAATTTTAAAAATAAGAGTTCTTATATTATAGTAATATAGTTATAAATTTATAAGGTTACTATTACTCAAGGTATATAAAGGTTATATATCCTTAGAGATAGTCTAAAGAGTTTATATTAGTTTAAAAGTAATCTATAATTAACTAATAGTATATATAAGTTAATAGAGCTACCTCTAAAGGTATATAAGGTACTATAGAGTATATAGTTTCTAAAAAATTAGTTGAGCTTTTGATACTGTATATCTCTTATATAGACTATGAAGGTAGGTAAGTCTATATCCAACAGGGAGCCTTAGTATTGGAAGATCATCGTTGGGATTAGTCAGCAGCCTATCTACTGCTGGTGCCGAGATCTCTGACGCTTAGATAGTATCGTGCAGAACGGATTGATTAGTGATTACAGGAATATAGTTCCTTGGCTCAAGACGACGGATATTGTTAGTATAAAATACCTCCTTTAGCCTCTCGACATTCTTCCAACTAAAATCTCTTGCCTCGTTCTATTAAAAGTACAGCGCCTCGAGCCTGACACGAGTAGTGCCTCTGTACTTGACAAACCTCTCGGCCTCGACCCTGAGCTCTTACTTACGAAATCGAGATGAATACATCTCGAAGATTTACTTTAGCTTGACTAAAAGCTTGCTATATCCTAGGGCAAGGAGGGCTTAGGATGGATGGCATGTAGAGAGTAGGGAGGGTGATAGATGGAGTCATTAGTTCGAGGTGAGATAAGGGAGCCAAATTCTACTACCCTCCATCTCTAATTCAGTCAAGGCCTTAAAATAGCAGTCTCGACCATCTAAGTCTTCGACCATCTTCGAAATTATACACAACAAGATTACACCACCTACTTCCAATCCGGTCCTCTGCTCGACCTCTCCTTCTATGTCCTCCTTATCGTATATACCTCGCCTTATACCAGCACTAACTTCCCAAATTTCATTACCCGTCCACGCTCCTACTTCTAAGATGGCTTCTTCTAATAATCGCTATACATAGATCGATATACTTGTATTGGTAGGGGCTAAATCACCAACCAAGGTTACAGAGCGAGCTGTCTTGTTCGACTTACTCAATTCTCGCTCAACGCCCAAGGGTAATACCTTGAGCAAGACGGTAACCCGCTCTCTAGCAGACACCTCAGATACTACGGCTAGGACAGGAAAGGTATAATCGAGGATAGTCAGATCTGCGATGAGTGACCCCCTCTAACTTAGAGTATTATAGGAATCCCTGTAGGGGAAGTACGAAAAGGTCTACGACGTTAAACTCGGTGGCCCTATAGAAGTAGCTATTCGAAAGGCCCCTCCCGTTGAGCTTATCTATGTAAGAGCATTCTCAACCGAAGTATCTACGAAGACACTATACCTATTTCGATAACTTTAACACCGAAATATTGTCACCGCCCTTGAAGCTTTTACAACTGACAATAGCCTCTACATTGTCCTCGAGTATATACCCGTCTCCCTTGAGCGGATCGTAAGGTCGCTAGCTTATCCTAATGAGCGACAACTTGCGGCCATCCTTGGACATATAAGCTTCCGCAATCCTTTCAGGAACAGACATTGATCACAGCAGGTTGTGGCCGGTATAGCTTACCTCGCAGCAGAAGGATTCGAGCATGGATCTCTCACTTACTCGAATATCCTGCTAAATATATACAGCAATGTCAAGATTGGTGAGTAGCCCTCCTAATACAACTAATGCATAAGTTGATCCGATCTTACAGCAAATCAAGAATATTGTTAAGTAATATCAGAGCCAGAGCCAGAAGGCAAGGAGCTAAGGCCACTTAAGCTGGCTCAAATATCAGTATTACTTAAAGAGCCGTCAACGCTAGCCTTAGAAATCGTAGGCGGCTTAGTTGGAGGCGACATGAATACTATATCTAAACTCGATTCTTCTTGCCACAAAGTACCCTATATCAACCTACGAGATATCTAGGAAGAAACCAACACAGACAATATCCCAAAATTAAAGCCTTTTCAGAAAGATCTTACTTATGGAAGAGCTAGGGGTTATACATGGGGCAAGCAGTCACGCAATTCAAAAAGCTGTAAGAGACTTGACAACTCCTTTAATCGATTCCCAGATACCTTAGATATAATATGTGAAGCCCCTGGCTTTGGCTTAATAGCTACCCGTTCGCGCATCGAAGGAGGAGGGAGGTTGTACTCGTTATTGTAAATGAGTAATTTGTTATCTTGTTTCTTAATCCTACGGGTAGATTTGATGTTGATTTTCGATCGCTTTGCAGCTCTAGGAAGCTCTACTTCGTCGTTAATACGTCCAAGGAATGCTGCTTTATCTTCTCTATCAATATATGGGTGTTTAGGTATATTGGGTAGCTTTAATTAGGATTAATGTTATAATATGGTGTTGCTAATTCTGATGTTTGAGTATATGCACGTGACCAGAAACGCTTGGACCAGGCTCAATACTTATGAACTTATCCTTCGTATCAATACTGACTTAATGTACGCAAATATAGGAGAGTGGCTGTGTTTACGATTAGAAGAGTCCTAATGTGTTCGATATACGCACCGGTCTTTGAGGTTGAAGAGGTTGAAGAGGTTGAAGAGGATAAAGAAGACAAAGAGGGCAAAGACGTAGGGGGCGAGGACACAGAGGGAGAGCGCGAAGGAAAACAAGACACTAATAAATTCACTTTTCCTAATATGTCGTCCCAAGTATAAGCTCCTCAACCACTTCACTTTATTTAGCTAGACTTTCCGATCAAGCAAGGACTTCTTACAGTAAAGGGGTTTTAACAACCGCTTTAGTAATCGATAAAGTTCTTGCTAGTATTAGTCTTGACCAATATTTTAAAGCAGCAGAGCTTATTACATGATTGCAGCTGCAAATGGTGTATCGGTGATATGCGGATGACCTTGAAGCATCTCTAAATGTTGGGAGAGTCCGTCGAGCACTCGATCCGGTCCAGGTCACTATCGTACCTCACATGGAAAACAGGGGAAAACCGTCTTTCACATAGGGAAAAGCTAAGGCAACGAGGCCCAAATTTTGTTGGGAAAGATATAGCTTGGTAGTCACAAAGTTATAGACCGTCGTCATAGTATTAAGCAAGATTCTTGTTGAGAAAGAAAACCGTCAGATTAAACATAAATCAGCATCACCCACCACTCTACAAGATATTACAAGCCTGCCCTTTGAGGCTCTTGCCTGTATTTCGCTAACCTTAACCGACCGCATCCGTGCTCTTCGTTAGTGGCACTAACGACGACATGATAGGAACAACAATCTGGGACTACATTTTCATCCGATCCTGTATATTCTTCCTTCACTGGATCGCGCCTCTCAGTATCCTCTATTGCCTAACCGTCTCTCTCGTCCGCCCCTCGCCCTTCCATGTCTCTTGGGCACTAGAAGCCTGGGTCATCTTTGAGGCAACATTCTATCTCCTGGTCTACCTTCCGCGCAAATTCTACCTCCAGACAGCCGCGACTCACCCGACGCCCGCCTGTCGTGAACGCCGCCATCTACTCTTCCAGCGTTGCCACGAGACTATTCCCGACCCAGAGCGGTATCTGTCAAAATGGTTTTTAGACGCCCCGGCGTCGGAGATCAAGTATGACAACGTTAAGGACTTCTTTCGGTGGGCGTTTTTCAATACGGGAGAGCCTGATCTGGTGGACGATGAGGAGCTGGAGGAGTATGTTAGAGAGATGGAGAAGTTGCTAGAGAGGAAGCTAGAAGCTGGGAGGGGGAGTGCAAAGTGCTTGAGATTGACCCTCGACAAGGTCGATATGTTGCATCGGAGCTTAACGTGGTACCTGGTAAGCTTCTGCAGAAAGATAGAGTCGGATTCGTCATTCTACAGCACGAGCTAGGTTGCTAATCCTTACTCCTCTCTATAGTGCGTGTTTGTCGTAGACACACTAGCATTTGGCTACTTGCGATACCACTCCTTCGACTTCCACCGCACTTCGCTCCTCCGGTTTCCCACTATCTTCCCCTTCCGCCCGCTTACGCTCCTCAGCCCTTATCGATCCCCAGCAAAGACTCTCACCTACTGGCACCGTCCTCACACCTCCAAAACGAGACTCCCGATCCTGTTTATCCACGGCATCGGCATCGGACTCTATCCGTACGTGAATTTCTTAGCCGAGTTAAATGTGGATGGCGAAACAGATGGGTTAGATGGAGAGCTGGGAATTATCGCGGTAGAGATTATGCCTGTGAGCTTTAGGATTACAGGTGAAGCGTTGCAGAAAGAAGAGATGTGTCAGGAGATTCAATGCATATTGAAGGCGCATAGATGGGAGAAGTTTGTGTTGGTGTCACATTCGTGGGTATTCCTCTCCGTTTTCTCTATCTGTATCTTTACTATTAATTAATACCGACATTAACAATGTATAAAGTTATGGAAGCGTGATCTCTACGCACCTCCTCCATACACCACAGATCGCACAGAAGATCGGCCCGATCTTATTTATCGACCCGGTGTCTTTCCTGTTGCATCTCCCAGATGTGGGGTACAACTTTGTAGGGTCTTTCCCATCTCCCTCCCAGTGGATCCCAGCTAACCTCCTTCCCACTTTAGGTCTGCCGTAAACCAAGCCGCGCTAATGAACACCAACTTTGCTACTTCGCCTCGAAAGATATGGGTGTCTCGCACACGCTCTCCCGACGCTTCTTCTGGAGCGAGAACATCCTGTGGAAGGAAGATATCAAGTGTCGACGTGTGACCGTGGTGCTTGGCGGGAAAGATCTGATCGTGGATACGGAAGTTGTTAGGATGTATCTAACGGGCTCGGACAACAGGAGTTGGGAAACGAGAAGCTGGAAAGAAGGCGCATGGAAGGGAGACGGGTTAGATGTGCTGTGGTTTCAGGAATTGGACCATGCGCAGGTGTTTGATAAGAAGAGGACGAGAGGGAGGCTGGTAGATGTTGTTAGGAGGTATTGTACTAGGTCGGGCGAGGGACTTGGCGGGGAAAATTGTGGCGCGACTCCAAGCACAGCGTGGGAACAGGAATGGGACAGGGAGGCGGCCTCCTTCAAAGCGAACTCAGTGGGTGACTATGGAGGCTGATGCATTTAGGTGAGACACTGCAAAAGAATGGCGAGGCCGACCCTGAGAGCAAACGTGACAATAGTGCTGCATAATACACACAGAATGATGCAAAACAAATAAATCTTCCCCAGCAAACAACTCTCCACCTGCTTCCTGACGAATTGTAACCGCCGCTGTTGATGAGGTTCAACATTTCGTAGGGTAAAGGGAAGGCTAGTGCTTGACCCGAGCACCAAGACGAGGCTGACTCAAATCTTTGGATCTGATAGCATTTAATCCCATCCTTAAACGATCGCCCAGTCACATATTGACGCCCTAAATCCATCAACCGAGCACCACGTTATTAAGATCTCCGAGATAACATTGAAGAGGGAGAAAAGACTCCTTTGTTTACAGGGTCGCAGATGGCTGCATAGAGCTTTGGTTTCTTGCTGGGATAACCGGATAAGGTTGGACAAGTCAGAAACACGAAGGTATAACTACAGAGACTAGCTATCTCAGGTCACCCAAGGCCATAAGGGAAAGTTTAAACTTTTGAAATCTGCAATAGAAATATTAGTACTTGACTTGCTGATAAGTATATAGTGGGACCGTACCAGCTTGAATGCTTTCAAGGGTCTCACTCTTCATCAACAACGTGCCGCTCGAGCCAACACTCACATTGCCCCTGCCACTCATCACCAACTTTTCGACTCAGGCGGAGAGATGGCAGGAAAAGGCTCAAGCGCAATCCCGCCGACGACCTCAACCAAGAGCGAGTTTCAAAGCGGCGGAGAGAAGACAATGGGAACAATGCTTTGTCAAACCGTAGAACGCGTGCCTCCACAACCTAAACGACTTCTCAAGACTCCTCCTCGACGCAGCGGCCGCCACAAACAGCAGGACGCAAGGGACAGCTCAAGCGCAACTGTCATGACTCAACAGACGAAGGACGGGCTACCAAGCGGCCTAGACACAGTACACAGAAGATAACGACCGCCGCAGAGCCAATATCGATTAGAGAGCCTCTTTCTACCCAATCGGATAGGTTAGAGCCCGACAATAGTGCTGCGCAAGTGCCACAGAAGCCATGCAAAAGTTGAAGAATCGCGGGCCATTTACCTAAATTTGGCATGCTCCCAAAACGAGGTGAACCAGCTCCACCCTATGAACCTCCATTACGATATCCTTCCAGCCCTCGCAGCGGCCTATCGTCCAAGAAGAAGTTAATAGCATTCATGGGCGCGAAGCCTTAAAGGATATCGAAGCCGAGGCAAGAATGATTCCCTTGGTGACATCTTCCTTGGTGGCGAGCACCTTGAGGTACTACAACACTGGATTGCTACGTAGGTCCAGCAAGGGGGTCATTACGGTGCAAGTCACGCGACTTCGGCTTGCCAGCAGTGTGCTACTTCGAAACAGCATCAATTAGAGACAGTCTTATAAAGAAATTACGTGGAATAGAGGTTTGAAAAATCTAGAAGCGACAAGTCTGAGCAACTCACAAGGAATTTTGACACTAGAACGTGTATCAAAGAGGATATATGTCATGTGATATACGGGACACTAGAGTGGTGAAGGTGCGCTAGGTAAGTGGAAATTTCAGCTTTTTGGAATTCGCGTACGGCGGTGTTTCTCTTGAAAGGAAATCCAATCCTTCGTAAAAATTGAGACAGAATAATAGTTGGGGAGAGGAATAGAACGCTTGCACCGCTGTGTATGATGTTGAAAACATGTAGTCAGATGCGCAATCAGATAGACAGCGGCAATTAATTCGCCGATGAACCAAAAGAAACTAAACTAATAGCTACATGGGGTATAGAACGGATCAAGGACTCGAGAGCTGGTTTTGCAAAAGATATAAACCTCATTCCCCTAGAAACAACTGCATCTATTTGGGATGCATAACATAATGTTATTGTTCGTCTTTCATAACTTCCTCGCTATGCGCGTACTCAGACATGCCTTGGTCATTCAAAAAGTCTTGGAAGCTGCCTTGATTATGCTCCCGGCCCGTATATTGATGAACGAGAGTACCCGTTCTTAATTTTGTGCCCATTGTTGCTGGACCTGTGTCATATCGATTGCTAATTGGTAGGCTCTCATAACCGGGATGGCTAAGATCGATAGGTGGTGGTAACATATTCTGTTGAGTTAGAGGTAATAGAGGTGGTAGTTGATACCCCCTAGAGTCAGCAGAATGTGGAGAGTTCACATAGAAAGGTTGAGGAGAGGGACCGCCAGTGGATGTGTTAAGGGTAGGCATGTTATTCGACTGCCAGTTGTACATGTTCGATTTTTGTTGTTGCTGTGGTAATGGATTCAGAGCATAGTATCCTAAGTCCGAAGTTGGCTGCTGGTAAGATGGTGTCGAGTTCATCTCCCACTTGTGGTTGCATGCATCCGGTTGAAAGAGTGAGGGTTGGGGATCTTCTATTGTCTGGTCACTGAAACTCTGAGGGTGTGTGTGGTAGCGGACGGGCAGTGGTCGCCAGCGTTGACGACCCGTCAGCTCTATTTCTCCACGATTGCGGCTGACCTCAATAGGGTGCGGACCGGGTTGGATTGTCTGCATCATAGAAGTGTTAGGGGGGACGAGAGACTCCGTAGGGACTGCAGTTTCAGCTTCATCGTATTCGTCACCGTCATCCGGCGAGGTATCACAAGAGTTAGTGAAACTCTCGTGCGACACGACATTCACTCTAAAAGACTCATCTGTTTAAGACTAAGTAAGAACCTTTATGAAGGCAATGCCTTAGACAACATACCAATCTCTCCATTCTTATAACGTTCTTGTTGCATTGCAACCTTGAAAATCTCCTTTAGCAAGGGCCGCTTTTGCGCGTTGGCTGGATGGTCTTTGTCGTTGAACCAGTTGTTCATGGCTTCCATGGTGACCTCTTCCAACTTCTTCACGTTCAGGCCAAGCTTCTGGACTGCGGGTTGTTGTTTGTGGAATGGCTCAACAATCATTAGTACGATGTGGACTAAAAGTCGAATCCTTTCTGTGAGTTTATCAGCACGTATTCCCAGCTAATGTCTCTAGGCGTACTTACCGGCCTTTAGTAGATGATCAGGTTCCTTGTGTCGAACACCATTTTCACCGGTGATTGATGGCCACCATGGAGGACTCTTCACAGCTCCCTTAGTATAAGGATAGTGAGTTTGTTTCTTTGGCTCGATCAATTTGACGAACGCCTTCCCTATCACCTTACAAGCATTCTGTTGCATATCCTTGAATCTGTTGACAGTGAACCTGAATACCTCTTCCGCATCACCGATTCTTAACTGTTGGGTCTTGATTACGGGAATTGGCCTTGTGGGTTCTTGGCTAAACTGTACATACCGGCCACGATGGCGCTTCCGAATTATGGTTCCAGATTCACCACCGTCTGGTTCTTCTTGGGGTAGCTGTTGTCGACGTTGATGACTGCTAGAAGATGAGTCTTCACCGGTGGCTGAAGCTTTTCGGTTGTCGCGTCCACTGGACTCACTGCCGTCAAACTCCGAGAACAAATTATTCTTATGGCTGTAGGCTATATATTCGTCAGCAAGAGACCGTTACCACATTAAAGTGGCTGTAAATACCTGACATTGAACACGAGCCATCTGAATTAGCTTGACGAATAGAGTTATAGAAAGATGCTCTGAACCGACTTCCAAAGATGGTTTGTAGATATGGTGTAAGCGATTGCGAGCTATAGGTCTTTTCTTCTCCGTTTTCACACAGGAGGAAGACACCGAATTCTTTAACACCTTGTATGCCAACGCAACCCTTCAAAGCAGCTTCTATACTCTGCAAGACATTAGTACAATAAGTGAGACCTCGAAAAGAGGCAACCTACTAAACTTCGTGGATGTACTGGCGTGGCGTTGTAGCGAGCAGGGTCGTTGACCTCAGTATCAAAGGTTCTTTCGAACTGCCGTTCATTTGACCAATTCGATATCTCGCTCGAGGACGTACAGAAGTCTCTTGACGGTATGAGATTTCCACGTTGTTGGGCCATGGCGAGGGAATATTAGGCAGACGAAATAAGGAGTAGTATAGCTTCGAGATACAAAGAAGTGTACAAGGTGAGCTGTCGTCTGACGGCAGAGAGATGTAAGGTCCGCTTCGTATGAGGCCGATTGGGTGGGAGGCAACAACTTAAGAGAAACGATTAAGGACGGTACCACGAGACTAGCAGTGGAATGAATATGGTGACGATGTTCTTGATGTTCGAGTTTAATATTGTAATTAGTGATACCTCAGTAGAATCATTGCTTTTAGACCAACTAGAGTTCGAAGGGGCTGTAGTGGCGGCACTCATCATTGGTGCTATCGATACTCAACCCTAGGTCATCTTCTCTTGTACTCCCACACTCGCCCACTCGCCAAATGTAAGGCGGTTGTACTTATGCAGGAGGCCTCCTAAAACTTCCTATCTGATCCAGGAGGCCTCTAGCTTTCATTTGATGGGAACCGCCCAATATGTCTAGGGAAGTTGGTAATATGCAAGAAATTTGAGGTCTTAGGTAGCAACATAGGTTCCTTCTCCCCTCCACCTCTTATCTTCTGACGAGTTCCTCGTTAACTTGTTATGTGCTTTGTTCGGGGGTGTTGTTTGCGACTTCTCTGTGGTAGTTCGTAGTTTCTTGATTTAGACCTTATCTGCTTCATCGAGGAGTAGGTTCTCGTTGCTTCTCTCTTACCGCCTTCTGCTTGTTTTTTTTGTCGATCTCTGTCGTCCCGCGCTGCCACGTCGCTTAGGCTAATATGTTTTTGGTACTTTCTAGCTACTCGATGTCGGCAAGTACACTGAACAGAGACTAGCGCACAATAATTACGACCTTGGACTTTGAGCAACATCTTCGTCTCCGATTATTATTATTCAAACGAAGAAATATCTCGATCGAGTAAACGCCACTCGATGCGTTCTCAATCTCAATCTTCCGCCTCCGCCTCACCATCCATTCTTCTACCCGATTATCCCACCTTGGGTCCTAGGTGAAAATGAATTAGTGGCTTAGCAGATTCGGCCACGATGTCCTCGTGTTGATACCTTTATTTAAAAGGTACTGATGCATCTCCGCAACCCTATTGTAGCCTCAAAAGTCTATCTAAGTTATAATTTTACATTTGAATTATTTACTATACTATACAAAATTAAGAGAGATTATATAAACGTCCCTATTGTATTTTATACTCGGTCCTTACTCAATGATTGGGTCCCTGTATACTCGACCGTAGTTCCTTCGCCGAGTAGAGTAGTATAATAGTATTCTCTACCTACCTAACCAACCTTCTAGGCCAGCCTATACATTAAATATATAGCTAGTATATATCCTAGATTAGTATACTCGTTCATTAGCTCAATATATAGTATTTTTATATAAACCTACCTAGTTTAACCTATAGAGTTATTATTAAAGTACTTTTATAGAAGTATTTTAATTATTAAGGTAATTCTCTACTTTAGTACTTTATACTCTTATACCCTAGGAGGACTTTATAATATACTAATATTAGTAAGTCTTTATTACTCCTTAATCTTCTATATTCTATTTCTTAAATAAAGATTATCTAATATTATTTATAATTAAACTCTATCTATTTATATAAGTATAGTTATTCTATAAGATACTTTCTTTATATAATTATATAAGAGTATTTAGTATACTTTCTACTAATTAATCTTATTAATAAATATCTCTTAATAAAGTTTTTAAAAAATATAAGTTTATATTTAAAAGGGTATAATTAAATCTCTTTTATCTAGTATTCTAAGATATATTTATTTAAGATAATATTTATATAAATTAGTTTTATTTATAATATTTATATATCTATAAATATATCTTAGAATAAAATAAAAATAATACTAGAAGAGTAGTTTAACTCTATTATAATATAATTAATATATATAAGTAAATAATAAAATATAACTCTTATAAATTTAATATCTTTAGTCCCTTTAGTTATAAACTAAACTAAAGAAAACCTTCTTAAATATTTAAATATAAGTTTAGATATCTATAATCTTATAATAGTTAATTAGTTTATTATTTATACTTTATATTAAAGAATTTATTCTTTATTCTCTACTTTTATAAGAGTCCTCTAGTAATTATAATACTATCTTATATAGAAATTATAAAGAGTTATAATAACTAATATAATAGTTTTAGAAAGAAACTAATAGAGTTTATAAGTAATTAATATTAGATACCTAGTACTTAAAGAGGAACTATAAATATAAACTATCTTATAACTAGAGTAATATCTTAGAGACTTCTAAGAATAAGATAATAATATAGATAGTATAATTAAATAATATATATATAAGATACTACTAGAATCTAACTATACTTATAAAGGACTATTTAAATTAAATTATTAGATAGTTTTTATATTATAAGTTCTATTATTATAATAAAAGAAATAAAAGTTTAAGAAAAGATAAAAAATTAGTTTCTTATAGAGTTAGTACTAGAGGATTAAAGAACTTAACTTATAGAACTAATAATATATCTATTAAATAAAGTTATAATAACTATAACTAGAGTTATTTAATCTCTTATTATCCTAATATAGAATTATAAATATTAGATAATAGTAATAAGAACTCTTTTTTTTTTAGTATTAATTAGTTTTCTAATATAATATAAATTATCTCTCTTTTTATACTAATAAGTATAAACTTTATTTATTTATATTATTAATAATTAAAGTTAATAACCCCTTTTCTTATATTTACTTAGAGAATTCCCTCTTATCTTCTTTAATAAAACTTTAAGTTATTTTACTTTTTTAACTTAATTATTAGTATCTCTAATTTATAATTATATATTAATAAGTTAATACTTTATTTTAAATTAATATTAATTAATAAAACTTAAAGATCTTTATTAATTAATTATATTTTAATAGAGAACTCTTTATTATATAATATCTATATAATTTACTCTAGTATATCCTATCTAATAACTCTAACTTATATATATAAATAAATAAAAGAAGTTATAAGAAATAATAATATTATAAAAGTAATAATACTTTATTATAACTCTATATAGGATATTTAGAAATAATATTACTTATCCTATAGGATCGTTTTACTAAGTAACTTACTAGTGTATATATACTATATAGTATAGTATTTACTATATAAGTAGTTGAAGTTATAATCTTTACTCCCGTGTTTATTCCTAGGTCCCTATAGTACCGTCGACGGTGTATATATATATAGTATAGTACATCGGGCCGAGCTATATCAATTACGGTAGTATTTTCATCAGCTATATATATATAATATCTCATACTTATAATACTTACCCAAAGAAGTAAAGTGGGTAGGCCATGATTGTTCATATGTTTCCACCGGGCCGGTCCGTGAATCTGATGGGCCTTGATAATTAGTACTATGTGGATGAGTAGCCATCAATAATGATATACGAAGGATAAATTATAAAGTAATGGCGCTGGTCCAAGCGTTTCCTCACCCAAATCAATACGTTTTACAGCAGAAACGTTTGGACCAGCGCCATTACTTTATAATTTATCCTTCGTATTTATTTTATTCCTATTATGTCGTCAACTGCCGTTCATCCCGTACGTGCATGCCGTTAATGACTGGCGTCTGCATGCTTTCATATGCGCTTCGAGTTGTGGTAACAGCTTACCATGTGGCACACAGCCAGGTCACCAGTGGCCTAGGGCTGTCATTTGAGCACTTTGAACCCTGAATCAACACCCCCGCCTTGAATCGAATGAATCTGAATCATTTATGTGAGGATTCATTCAGGGTTCAATTCATAGGGATTTGAATCGATCGGTACAATGTAATCCCGCGTCACGTGTATGGTAAATGGGCCCTAGAGCAGTTCGACGTCATGAAAGCTACCCCGCCATTCAACTCTACACATCACAAATTTGTAACCTTCCTCGTAGTCGATATTATTAAGCTTCGGGGTTCTAAATCTACTGTATTCTAGCTTTCAAATGATACTATTCCTAAGTTATTTGGAGCAATGTTCGAGTTTTGGCAGACAAGTGACGATTTTTGACCCCCTCTTTTACCCCTCCTTTTTGACATATATCACTATACCACTAACTATATACTGGTCCGCGTGGGCTGTAGGAATGATACATTATTACTTATACCTGTATAGACTCTCATCTCTATTTTGATACAGTTTAGAGAACGATAAGTTTGCATTGTTTATAATAATAGTTTTCTATATCCAAATCACCGAAGTTTCCTAAACTTTAAAAACATTCGCCGCCGCAATTTAAGAGTTATAACTATACTGTTTTATATTATGAATATCTAAGCCAGCAGCTTTTAAGGGAATCAATTTTCATCCACTTTGAATAATAATTAAGTGTTGGCTAAATTTTTCTAGATTTCTAAAGAAAAGTTATATGTTAATGCTAGTCATTTCTTAAACCAACATGATACACTTATATTTTCGCCTTTAAATTGCACTAAATTTCAGAATAAGGCACAGGTAACCTAGCTACGCGTTCTTATCTAATTAGATCCTAGAATATGGCGGTATAAAGTGGTGAAGTAAGGTATATTAGGTGTTGTGATCCGTTGACTACTTAGCGCGTTTTGAAGTAAACACGCTTTTTTACTCCAACTCTCTCTCTCCATGAGCACTGGCGAGGAACATCAAAATCTCGAGGTCTTGGAACGCACATAACTTCCTCAAAAATAATTCAAATATTATCCTGTTAGGCTCAATTAATAGAGCAGAAGATCCTTTACCTTATTTTTAAATCCTCGTAATAATCGAATTTTTGTTCAAATTATAAAGATTTTGATTGGGGTATTGTTGCTGGAATACTGTATTTTCTAATCAACGTAATCGAGTGACTCTTCCAATCAGGTAAAGCGGGTGACGTCCTCTCCAATTATTCTCCGAACTCAACCACTATGTTGTGGAAGATCTACTGTTGATCTATTGTTGATCCAACCACGGATAGTTTTCTGAACTGCCTTCAGTACAAGTTTAGTAGAGAAATTTTCCCATAGGATTGAACTACGAGACTCCTCCCAACCCCTTCTCTGCTCTGCTTCGCTGGCTGCTCTAAACCCAACGACCGGGATACCCGTGAATTCTATTGCGTATAACCCTTCCTTGCTAGCCTCTAGTGCTCGAAGACTCGCAATCAACACAAAATGGTGATATTCCCTTTGACGCCGTAGGAAGTGTTGCAAAGTCCTTTGATACTATCACGGTTGAGCAAGAGCGTCATACTCTCGCTCTGCTGTTTATCGCTTGATGACCAGGCATAGCTAGAGTCAGGATTGAGCATCAAACATCTTTGATCGGAGTTGCTAAAAGAGCTGACAGCTTTCAAGCAGCTGACAATTGTCAGCTTTTGACTAGTTTGAACGGTGTTATAGCAGTCATCTTTGAGCTATAGTTGACTGGTTCCTTGTAACCTGAGCTGACAGCTATCAAGTTTCGTGGCCATAGTCTTCAAGACTTTCCAGAAATAGCTGCGCTCCTTAATATATACGGATTTGCATCTATAGATCTAAAATAGTAATTGAAGAGTGCTCAAATGAATAGAGATATAAGACTCTCAATCTTTCTATAAATCTTCTTGGATAAAAGAACCAGCAGAGCAAGATTGACTTCTGAGAATCATCATCTCAACCTTACCACCAAGAAACTGGTCTCAAAACGTGACTATGGCGGATATCGCGCCCAACAGGACCAATACCACCACGGCCGCCCAGGTAGGTAAAGGAAATGGTAGAGCGACCATTCAATCCAATGGCCTCGTGAGCCCAGAGCCTACCCCAGGCCCGGAGGCAGATCGGATCGCTGCCGATCAACTGCGTCAGAGTATAGAAGTTTCAGAGCTTGAAAAAGTCCTCGGTATCAAAGTTGACCGTCGTCTTGATTAGGTGGAGGAGATCAAGAAGATCTACCTGGAAAAGGCCCTTATAGCTGCTAAGAATGAAGGCGATTGGTCAGGTGAGTAAACTTCCTTGAACAACGTAGACTGCTTTGTTTAATCCACATGTTAGCACTGGCAACAGCATGCGTGGCTACGGGGATTAGCAAAGAGTGGATAGATGAAACGAATCGACAGCTCAAACTGATCCCTGATCAGACAAATCCCAGCCACACTTCAGCGTTACCTGGAGGAGCACAATATGAAAAAGCGATGTCCCTAGAGGAGATCGAGCAAATCCTTGGTATAAAGAATATTCCTGGCGTTGATCAGCTGGAGGAGATTAAGCAGATCTATGTGGCGAAGGCTCCACAGGTTGCTCGGGATAAGGAGGCTTGGCAAAGTAAGTCGAGGTCACTGCATCTGGCCGTTCGCTGACTGAAAGTGCCAGAACTACAGGCTGCGGTTGAGGCATCGGGAATTACCAGAGGTTGGATAGAAGCAACAAATCATGAGCTAAAATTGATCCAGGATGAGAAAGAAGACGAGGAGATGGAAGATGAAGAGGCCACAACCTTTATCCAAGAAGTCTATACGCGCGTTACACCCACCATGGAAAAGATCTTGAGCGGTGATGATGACGATAAGTTCCATATGGAAATTCTAGAGGCAAACAATGTTATAGCAAACTGGCAACAGAGCCATCCCGACAAAGAGGACATGGTCGACTTAATCGATATAAAGAGAATTGAGGAGATTGTGGTCAACGCCCATTTCCAGGCTGCAAAGTTTGAAAAAGATCCCACCAACACAAGAGCAAAAGAACAGTTTCTTAGCAGAGTGCAGGAACTCGCCGAGCTGGTCGAGCAGAGCTCTTATCCCAGTACCTGGATATTGAAGCCACTGCCTGAAGCACCCAAGCCCCCGCCATCTGGAGGTGATGGCGCTGGCCCTATAGTCACTGGTCCTAAAGGTACTGCTCCTACAGGTACTGCTCCTGCTGGTGTTGCAGCTGGCGGTATTACAGACAACGGCGCTCCCGTTGTCGAAGTTAGTACAGACCCTTATGCACTGAACAAGGCAAACGCAGGAAAACCGGGCTTTACTGAAGAAGGAGAGATGATCATGGGACACAAATTCAAATATTTCAGAAAGGGCGACAAGAAAGGCCAAATTCATAGCGGACAGCTTATCGTGGCTACTGGGCCACAAGCCTGTCCTCATGTTAAGGTACTTGCTCGCAAAGACTTTACCAAGAATACCGTAGACGCGTATTTGAACTGCGCTCATGCGATGGCAGTTGGCGGAAGGACTGAGAAAGATGAGTTTGTCAAGATCCTTTGTACCGCTGCTGAATCCTGTGGACCGGAGCCCCTGAAAGAACCTACAATTTATGCCATGTGCGAGCGGAAAGAAGGAAATCCTATTTGGACATGGCGTACAGACCTTCAAGATTGGCTAGAAAGTGAAAGGGCTGCAGACAACTTGCTTCGGAAATGCATGGAACGGGAAAAGAATGAGAGGGCCCAGTTCTATTCAGCTCATGATATTAAGGAAGAACCAGAAAGCCGAGATCGAGTAGAGGATAAGCGCGCTCGCGTCTATGGGGAAAAGGCCAATGCACCTTCGACTGAAGACAGGACCTTCCCATTTGTTGGAGCGTCGGTCTCGCGAGCAATTAAGGCCGAAGCGCAACCGGCAATGAACGCCGAAGGGCAGCCTGCAATTAAGGTAGATACGCAAGACGGATTTGATCCGACTAGCTTTCTTTCTTTTACTGTTTGGTATGAAAAGAAGCATAATTTGAAGCTAGGTGCAGATCCTGCAGAGCTGACAAAGTTGATGGCTGCGTTCAAAACTATTCAAGATGCGCTCAGCTTATAGCTGTTGTTCTTTTCCTTTGATTAACTTAGTTCTGCTTTTTAGATCTGGGAGCTTTCCTCACTCGATACGTCGCCCTCTAGGACTTGCTTGCTATCCTTTTTTTATTGAATTTGCCTTTCCTTCTACGTTTGTTCGAGTCTGTCATTTTTGCAATCTGATTAGTTTTATGCGGTATTATACTAGAGCATTTTAGACTTAGCACCAATAATACTTTAACTGTTTCTGGTCTCTGGTCATGTTAATACAGGGTTACAATTTAGGAGAGAATGGAGTACGATATATATATAGGCCTAAGAAAAGTAATTCTGAAGTTATATATTGGATTTGTATTTTCGATTCCTAGATCTCTAACGTCCATCCCTGCGTAGAGAGAAACCTACCGTGCCGAGACGAATCCATTGTTTAAGGGTCTTAAATTTCTCCCTCGCGAGTATATAAAGTTATTATTAGTATACCGTTGTTCTTTAGTTGTTTCTCTACAAGGATTCGGTTCGTAGTAAGAAAATACCGTGGTTGTGGTTATACTGTCGATCATCCTGTCGACGGCGTCGAAAGCCGCTTCGGTTGTTCCCCCTTACTCTATTATAACTATCAGCCTGTCTCCGAGTTTCGGGGCTACAGTATGTACAGAGTACAAGGAAACCTACGTGCCGAGTTTATCCGGACAAATAGGAGGCATACAAGACGCCAAGCGAATTTATCACGCTTACATAATATATGTAGTATTTACAGTCACGCTAGTCGTATTATATTGTACATTATACCAAGTTAAAAATAAATAAACAGGAGCCAGACATCTAACACACATGCTCATTAGATCAGCCTAGTTGCAGTTCGTATATTTATTTTTAATAAGGTTGTTCTGTTAACTTGAAAGAGTTGGCAGCCTTAGGAATGAACTTTATGCCTTGTCTGCACTATGAGTCAGCGACGCTAATGGCAGATAAGGCCGACTCCTACTTCGTAGCAGCCTTACCTTTGTACAATCCGGCAGCCAAGCTCATTAATCCTTGATTTCGTAGAATAGTGCACCTAGAGCGCTACTAAGCTCCTCTTTGGAAACTCGCCTTTAATCTTCTCCTACAACAAGCTTTGCCCCTTTAATCACCTATACTAATTGAACGTAGGCAAATCTTAACGCTAGGTTGTTCCTAATTTTGCATACGTTTAGCGCTTTTCATCCTTAACTAAAGAGAGTACCGAGTCATATGCGGCGATGAGAGACTCATTTATGCTACAAGATGCCTTGATTGGCCATAACGAACTAAACAATCCAGCGGCCAACTACAAGGCTAGATTACCCGATTCCTCCCAATTATGTTACACACAACCTTCAAATCAAAACGTGTGCACCGAGCCCACCTGTGCCTAAACCAGCGTCTTCTCCTCTACGGAAACTTGGGCATCTAAAAAAACATTAGGCCGATGTCGATCTACGTTGTCAACTCCTCCCCTTAACGATCTGGCTCCTACTGACATTGTAATTGTGACTCCGGGCTCTTATATTCCGGTATATCCGACAAAGGCCGACCAGCTTGCAAGCTTTGTGATAAGCCCGCTCGTAAAATGGTAATTCCTCCCTTAGGGATGAAGCTGGTGATGTCGTAGGTGAGCGAAGTTCGGCGCGACCGTCTCGTGGGTTTGAGATGATAGGGCATCTAAGACAGATTTGTTAGAATGTGGGGTAGATTTTAAAACTGGACTGTTGAGGACCGACCTGGAAGGAATGATCTTTAGATGTATATTACTTTTAGATTGTGTACTTACTAGGAATTGTAGGAAAATACTACTTAAAATTTCGTTCATGGAAATGAATGCTGGGATTAACAACTGGGGATTTGGTGGTAGGGTGTCGTTCTTATATAGAAGGAGAGAATCTCGGACCGTGCTAGGAATGTTGATTTCTTTGACGGCATCAGGCATGATATATGTCTTAATGATATAATGCCATATAGAAAGGATTACTGTAATACTTGAGCACCGTCCTCGGAGGTCCCTTATTAATAGTTCAGGATTGATAAGACGATTGTATTCGACAATATCAGCTGTAAACTGTAGGACTTCTGAACAGAAGTTCGCTTCAAGGAAATCTATAAAGGCTACTAATGTCCAGGGCTCTGGAGAGACGCCTGAAAGGACCTCCCAGAGTTGCGGTAAGCTATCTGAGCATCTAGGACTGTCTATTCTAGGGGTGACAAAAGGGGTAGTGACGAAGGACGAGTTTACTGGTATTGTTACAGCCATTTAGGAACCTATTAAGAAAAGGTTCCTCTATCTGACGGCGTCATCTAGGAGAAGGGTTAATGTTACTCAACCTCATAAGGAAGAGATTCGTTTATGAAGTCTAGCACGCGTTTCTATATTCTACAAGATCTAAAAATACTTTAATAGAACCTAGAAGATTCGATATACTAGATTGACCTCGGGGTTTAGATTCTTATTACAAGGCTGTTTTCAGACGGCCCGCAGGCCTTCCATTTCTACTAATAGGACTTTAGGTTTCGGAAAAGTATACTCTCTAGCTACGCCCAAGACAGCTATACTAATAGCGGCCTAGAGCACGTTTTCAGCATAGGAATCTTTGGCCAGACTTGATTGTGACTTAATGGTAGCTTCTACGTGCCTCAAACACATGGCAGACTTTACGACAAATAGATCCTCCCGGACTGGTTAGATGTTCCTGGGGGACGTCATGCAGATCTTAGCATTATTGTGACCCGGTTGAAAGTAATTCTAGATAGGAAAATCCGAAGAGGATCAAAGTCAAAAAATAGTCGAGCCATCCAAATGAGAGCGTGTTGCTACTACCTGCACACTGGACATCATCAGACCTTTCTAGAAATCTGATGTCTATACGAAGGATAAGTTCATAAGTATTGAGCCTGGTCTAAGCGTTTCTGCTGCAAAACGTATTGATTTGGGTGAGGAAACGCTTGGACCAGGCTTAATACTTATGAACTTATCCTTTGTATATTCACTCTCTATGTCCACAATTGAGCCACAACCCCTTGTTAACGAAGGAAACGCCACAACTAAAATACCCCCGTACATAGAGATGCCTTTAACTCCCCTAAGAACGCCTTTGGAGCCTCATTTTAGTGCCCATTCTATCAACAGCGATACAGAAAATCCGGTAGGCCTAAAAGGTGTCAGTCTCACGGACAAGAGTGAGGGGGACTTATTAGACTCGGAAATCGAGTCACTTATCACTATTATACAGAACGATCTACCCTACAGTCAATCGGTCTAACTAGCGACGCTATCGCTATAGGTACAGGTAGGTGGGCTGTTCATTACATTAGAGTTCGTTCGAGTATTATCAGGCCATTTATCTATTACGTAGGTAGAAGATACTGCTGCATCGAGCAAGGTATATCCGGTTGTTGATATTTAAGATATCCTAACCACTATAGAGCTGTAATTGGATTGCTCACCTAGCTTAAACGAGCTTATATTTCTATTGTAAAACAGTAAGAATAGAATAATTCGGATCTCGTTTATATAGGACAAGGTTACGAAATTTATAATCGTCTGATTTTGTGTTTTCTTCCTGTGGCTACTGTAAAGCTGTATATCCTCTAGTATAGGCTGTCTTGTATCGTCGATCTGTATACTAAATCGAGTGTATCTTTGTAGGCAAGCTTCTTGTCTCTCTAGATTATCCTGCTACTTTACTTCTAAACAGTGCTTGAATTCGAATCCGAAGCCCTAAGGATGATTTCGTCCTCGGCGTTGAGGGTTGTTTTGTTAGTGAAGACAAAGGTTAAAACCTGGGAATATAATATTGAACCTCTTGATATATTAACATTTGGTAAGTTACACTCTGATAGCTGGCGGGAAGGTGGCGTTTGGAAAGAGCTTGATGTATGGGTCAGTAATCATGTCGGCCTTGTTATCGGAATTATGGTCCGTCAAGACCCATTGCGGCAATCCGACTAGCACTACTTTATTTCGAGATGCTGTAGAGAAACACATAATATGTATCACTCAGAAAAGGGTATCTGAGTATGGTGCCTAAGTCAGTGGGAGATATTGTGAGTTCTCTGCGTGGTGAGCAAGTATTGTACAGTGTTCCTCCTTCCTCCCTCTGGAGATAGTCTTCATGCATTTCCTTAATATATTGCGAGATTGAACTACCTCGCGATTCTATATTTAGAACTCTTGGGAACCTCCCCACGATATCCAAGTTTGGAGAGAGACGAGAGGAAATGAGACTCCTTCGCAGGTGGGCGATCACAAAAACCCTGAAAATGTACTGACCAAAAACCTCATCCTAGTGCCCCACTCCTTTGAACCAATAACTACGAGGATGTCCGCACTCAAAATAGCTGACCCCGAGGTGTTGACATTAGTGGGCCATTGCCACCTGCTGACATTGACTTTTTAATAGGGCCCGATTTAAGGCGCGGACAACTGGTGGGTTATTGCTTTCCCTGCTGACTTTTAATGGAGCTTAATTTAAGGTGCGGACAACCACTGGTGGGTCGTTGGCACGTTGCTGAGTTGCTGATTTTCACGATGACGGACAGTTGCACCGTGGACGATAAACCGCTGAAGCTCGACAGTGAGTTCCCATCGCTGACTTTAAGCGGAGAACTACTGTCGCTCAGATCGAAAATAACAAGAAGGTAGTAGATTGCTGACTTAGGGAGGTTTATGATCCACACTTTGGAATGATAATTTCTATCGCCTTACTTTTAGCCAACTATCCCCGCATCGCGTATTAAATTCTGTTTTTAAGAGTGAAATACTCCTGCCATTAGTAATCTCGCGAATCTCGCCTGTAGAGCCTTATCTCGTACCTGATCTCTCCACAAACCAAGCTACCTCAACGCCTAACTCTTCTATCCGGTCCAATTTGTTTAATATTATGGCTACATCTCGAGTACTTCAGAATATTATCTCTACTGAAGCTGATCGGCAGGTACAAGTGTTGATTCAACTCTCCTGTGTATCGCCGTCACCGTGTTCCGGGAGAGAGTATTTATTCATAACTTTAACAGCCTTGCATCGAAGACTTGGAAGCAGGGAGTGCGAGGAAGAGTATAATAGCGTTGTCCCCCTGCCTCCTCCTCTCTCTTTTTGACCAAGTTACTTAGGGATCCGACGTACGCTTCTTCCCCATCTTGAGTTCTATGGCAGTCTATACACAAACGTGGAGCAAGGCGGTCAGGAATAGGATAGTATTAGGATAGATGTAGGGACCTTTAGATATTTAAGAAATAACTAATACTATAGAA
This sequence comes from Pezicula radicicola, assembly GCA_003008705.1. Lineage (NCBI taxonomy): Eukaryota > Fungi > Ascomycota > Leotiomycetes > Helotiales > Dermateaceae > Pezicula > Pezicula radicicola. The sequence goes on along the minus strand of PDUO01000101.1, from coordinate 70,549 downwards.
TCTACTTCGTGAAATGATGAAGGTTCTTCTCTTAGCGAAAAACTCTATAATCGTTGTAGGGTTTTGATCGCTTACTCTTCGCGTCCCCACTAAAAGATGTAGAAGGTTCTAGAAGATTTCTGTAAGTAGTACGTTGCTTTTCGATTCTATTACCATCATCATCACGTGGGTACTCGCCCGCGGCTCACACGAAGCCTTCGAAATTGATTAGAGTTGTGGAATTTTTCTTATAAAAAAAACGTTAGAATACACAGTTTATAAGTATAAGGTAAATCGAACTTGGAGATTTGTAAAGAGATATCGACGGAAGTCATTGCTCGGTAAACGCTGGCCAGATTGGTGCGGCAAGATGTATAATATGCCTAGAAGGTGTATAGTGAGAAGTCGAATGAGAGAAAGTATGATGAGTAAAAGTAGAGAATAAAAGAAGATTACCTTACGGCTTCGTAGACACGTTTTGTCTGTACTCAGCCTCACGAGGCTAGATTGCGCTTACTAGGTAGACGGACTCGCTTATCGCGGGCCGTTCCGCTAACCTTAATTAACATTACCCCATCACGCTCGCCCCCGCCTCGCTCAACCTTCAAGTGAGTGCCTGTTTGGTCCACCGCCCTTAAAAGTTTGCTAACAGTTTGGGCAACAACTTGAGAGAGGTGATAAGGACTTATTGATAAGTAAAACGAGTCTACTATCTAATCACGTAGAATGCGCGGGTGGGAAAGACAAGAGCAGCAGATATCAGCTTGAACGTGACATCCCAATTGACAATATATTAGTGGTTGGAATATTCTCACGGAAATTTCTGAGACTCGTTGGGGAAGATATTCCGTTGGCGGAATATTCTGAGATGCGGCTGACACCTTTAAGGTAGAATATTCTGCTAGTGGGAATATTCTGAGATGCGGCTGACATCTTTGAGGTAGAATATTCTGCTGGTGGGAATATTCTGAGATGCGGCTGACATCTTTGAGGTAGAATATTCTACTAGTGGGAATATTCTAAGACGCGGCTGACATATTGCGTAGAATATTCCTGTACACAGAATACTCTAAGATTCGGCTGACATCTTGAGTAGAATATTCTGCTGACAGAATACTCTGAAATACGGCTGAACCTATGCGTAGAATATTCCTGCCCTCAGAATGTTCTGCTAACAGAATACTGTGAGGCTTGGCTGACACCACATGTTGAAACTATGATCTACCTGCCTTTGTCTATAAGTAAGTATATGAGATGTGTAGCCGGAGCGTTTTTGAATATTGATATCGTTTGTAGCTACGAAGGACAGGTTTTTTAGACTTGAGCCTGGTCCAAGCGTTTCTTCACCAAAATCAATACTTTTCATAGTAAAAACGCTTGGACCAGGCTCAAGTCTAAAAAACTCATCCTTCGTAGATGCACTAAGTTATAATTTTTAAACTTTAAATAAATAATAACTTCTAGTCCTATAATAATAATAGTTTTATTTAAGGTATTTAATAGTAATTTCCCTACTCTCTAATATTATTAAATTTAATTATTAGCTATTATATAACTAGTTATTATATAGAAAGTTATTATAGATTTAGTTCTTATATAATAACTCGTTATATAATAGATTATAGTATAATAAGTTATTATCTAAAAATTTATTATATAATAATTCATTTTATAATAACTTATTATATAATAAGTTATTATTTAAAAATTTATTATATAACTAATAATAAGTATTAAGAGAGTAACTATATAGTCTAAGTAGGGTATTAGAAAAGTTAAACTTTTATAATAACTAATTATAGCCCCTTAAGTATAACCTAGTAGTTCTATATATAGATCTCTATATATAAATATAAGGAGTTAAAATCTATTACTTCTTTATATAATAAAACCTAGGACTATTTAAAAGTATAGTTATTTAAATATTAATAAAATTACTAAAAACTATAATAAGTACCTTATTTAAAAAATCCTTAGTTAACTTTTATTTATAACCTTAGATAAGAATAATCTATAGATCTTTTAATAAATTTAAAGAAGAAATAAAGTATAAAATACTCTATATAGTTAAGTTAATCTAGATAAATAAACTATTAACTTAAGGAAATTTTCTAGTTATATTCTTCTTATATATTTTCTAAGGTATTTATTTTCTAAGAAGTTTATAAGCTTTTATAAGTATTAAAATATACTTATATATATCTACTAGAAAATAAATATCTTCTTTATAGTAGTAATACTATATTCTAACTCTAATATCTAAAGTATTAGTTAATAATATACTATTACTTAGTTTATATAAAAGATATAAAAGTACTAGTTATTTATAAAGGTTATATAAATCTTAAGAATCTTATATACTTTATTAACCTTGAATTATTAGAATCTAATAGTTATAGAAGTTATATAAATCTATATAAGTTATATACTTCTTAAGGAATCTAAAAAAGTAGATATTAGTTATAATTTATTTATTATTAATTAAAAAAGAGAAACTATAAATTATATTCCTTATCCTTAAAGTATCTCTTAAGAAAGAATTAGGTTTAATAGACTTTTTATCTAATAGTTTATTATTTCCTAGGGGTTCTCTCTCCTAGTAAAAAGCTCCTAAGAGATATTTTTTTTTAGAATAATATTCCTAGTATAGAAGATATTATAAGAAATAATAACTACTAGAAACCTACTCCTAGGATAAAGTTCCTAGGAGATTATAAGTCCTTAGAAATTATAGACTCTAGAAAAAAGTTTCTAAGAGAATATTTCTCTAAGGAATTATCTCCTAGGAGATTATAGATTCTAGGAAATTATAAGTCTTAGGAAAAAGTTCTTTAGATAATATCTCTCTTAGGAAGGAGTATATAAGTCTCTTTTAAAGTCTATATAATCTTTACTAAATTATACCCTCTTTTAATCTACTTTAATAAATTAAGCTAAAGTATATCTATTAAGAGTTAATAGATATAAGTATATTAGAATATAAGAGAGTTATTTAATACTAAAATATAAATTAAAATATATTATAACTCTATATCTTAAAGATAAAGGTTTATAATTAGATATATTTAATATATAACTAATACTAGATAGAAAACTATTCTTTTAAATCTTATTTTCTAGATTATAGTTTCTAGTATTTAGATTTCTAGAATTATATACTAAATCTTAAAATTATATTTTTAAGATAGAGAGTCTATATAAGAAGTATAAAGTATTTCTTTAATAAAATATCTTTATTATAATATATTAACTTATATACTATTCTATTTAGTCTCTATAATTTAACTTATTTATAACTTTTAAAAATACTAAATAATTTAATATTATTTTAAATCTTAGAAGAGAAAATTACTATAATACTACTCTTTATTTATTAAATATATTTATTAATTTATTTCTTTTTAACTACTATAAGTTAGAACTATATTAATATAGTTAGTTAACTTTTTATTATAATAGTTATCTTTATTTATTATAACTATATTAAATTCCTTAGTTTAAATCTTATTATATAAAGTAAAATAGATATATTAATTAAATAATAATATTATAATATATAATACTCTTATATTTATACTAATATCTCTAATATCTAATAACTAAATTATTATTATATATATACTTATAATTACTATTATAGTAAAAGTAATCTAGTTATTATATATTAATACTAATATATATATATTTAAAAATAATTACTTTTAGATTAGTTAGAGTAGAGTCTAAATATAAATAAATATAATCTCTATTAGTATATATTATTATTAAATAAAACTATTTCTTATTATCTTTAACTTATAATACTTATTATTATAATTTATATTTTATTATAGTTATATATATTAAATACTAGTATCTACTCTAATTATTATAAGTTTATATATTATAAAATTAAATAAAATATATTAAATACTCTCTTATTATTTATATTAGTAAATAAGATAATACTATAATAATTAAATTATATATACTAATTTAAATCCCTTTTATAAGTATTCCTAAATCTTAACTAATACTTATAATCTTCTTATTACTAATCTTAAATTATAACCTTATTTACTAAGACCTATATATTATCTATTCTCTTATAAGCTTATAGTTCTAGAATAGTCTAAAGTTCAAGGTTCTATCCCTATATTATTATTATTATACTAAACTTAGTTTTAAACTTAGAGAAATAAGCTAGATTCTTCTTAATATACTTTAAGAGCTTATTAATACTAGAATTCTAATATATTTACTAGAATATAATAGTCTTATCTACTCTAATACTATTTACTCTAATTCTAGTCTCTAGAGTTAGAATTATCTACTTCTCCTCTTCTCCTTCTTTATTATTATTATAGATAGTTAAGTTAATAGATAAGAAGTTATTACTAAGTTTAGTAGGTTCTTTAGCTTTAGATAAGTCTCTATCTAAAGTTAGATTAACTATCTTAGCTAGTATCCTCTTCAGTCCTCTTATAATATAATATATACTTTAAATATATAAAGAGATCTTACTAGTTAGAAGTTCTATTATAATTTAAAGTCTCTTATTACTAAAGGTTCTCTTAGATTCCCTCTTAATATCTAGATAGTATTTTAGGTTAAGAATAGTATATAGTATATACTTAGCTTATAGGATAAGATTATTTAGAAGATTATCTATATCTATAAAGTTATAGATATAACTAGAAGTAAAGCTTAGAATAAAGATCTTATATACTATAGTATTTAGAGATTAGATATTATTAAGAAGGTTATAATAAGATTAGTCTAACTACTTTATAGATTCTAAATATTATTCTTTAATTAATTAGTAAATATTTTAAATTATATCTATATTAGTTAAACTAGAGGTATCTAAATAAATAATCTTCTTTCTCTATAGAAATATTATAATTAAAACCTAGTAATTTCTATTATATAAATATAATATAAAGATTATCTCTTTAAAGAAGAATCTTAGTCTATTTATATTTAATTACTAAAGGCCTCTATTAATATATTTACTATTTACTAGATAACCTATAATAATAGAGTTAATATAAGTAGTTCTTTAATTATAACTAAAGTCCTTTATATCTTAATAGAGTAGGTTAAGATAGGTATTAATAATATTATTATTAAACTACCCTTAGATACTTTTCTACTATAGACTAAGATAACTAGTAGATAACTACTTTAATAGTCTCCGGACCTTATTATATAAGAAGAACTTATATTATATACTATTATAAGTATATAGGATTACCTTATTAGAGGGATTATTTACTAACTACTTCTTAAGCTTCTCTTCTAGGTCTATAAAGAGAGTACTAAATTAGTTATATTAATTAATAAGCTTATACTTTACTAGTTTTATTAATAGAGGTATTATAATATATTATAGTAAGTCTATCTAAAGTTAAGTTAACTATAGCTTTATAAGTTTATAACTAGAGAGATATAAGAGTATAATAAGTATATATCTATAAAATTAAGTATAAAGCTTTAGAGTAGAGTAAAGATAAAATTAATAGATAGATAATACTTATATATCTAATATAAAGCTTTAAGTTCTATAGATTATATATACTTATAAGGTAGATAGAATAAACTAATAGAGGTTAGTATAGAAATATAAGAGATAATATAAGCTTACTCTCTAAGTTAGGTATATTACTAATTAGTATTAAGGAGATTAGACTAAGAAGAGGAATAAAAGGGGTTAAGTCTAAACTAGAATAGAGGGGTCTAGATAGTTAGAGTTTAGATACTTATAGTAGTAACTAAGGTTAAATTAGATATAAAAGATAAAAGAAGTAAAGAAAGATAAAGGATAGGTTATTAAATAAGGACTACCTAACTCTATATAGTAAGATATACTCTCTAAGCTTACTTAATATAAAGAGACTACTAGAGGAAGGGTTATAAAGTATATAAGATTATTAATAGTTCTAGAGATTAATATACTAAATAAGTATAAAAGTAGTATTAGTTCTAGTATTAGATATTAGTATAGGTTTAGTTATTTATTATTAATAGTAGTAGTTTATAGTAGTAGTTATAATATTAGTTTAGTATAATAACTTTAATTACTTAAATTATAATTACTATTCTATATTTAGTATATTTTATCTTACTATAGATATTTCTTCTTTTATATTATAATTTAATTATCTATAAATATATATATATTATTATTATATATAGAAATATTAAAGTAAATAGAGCTAAAATAGATAGACTAGAAGTATAGATCTAGGAGAAGATTATACTTTCTAGTTAATTTATAGATAATAAGAAAGGAGGATTTTATAAAGGATAATTTAAAGAATATAATAATTAATATTAAAAACTATATTATTAAGATATTTAAATATTATCTAGAAAAAATTAATATATTTTAATATAAAGGAAATCTATATATTATTATAATATTAAGTTTTAATATTAAAGATATAAAGTATACTCTTAGAGTAATAAGACTTAAGTATTTAATACTCTAAAAAGTTTTAAACTAGTTAACTATAATATAACTATACTAAGGATAGTAAAGGGGGCTATATAGAGGTAGTATATAATTTATATATTTTATTATTAATAATAATAAATCTATTTATCTCTTTAATTACTAAGTAGAGATATTAAGTTTATTATTATTTTAAATAAATATTTAATATTAAAGAAGGAATAAGAATAAATTTTATTAAATATAAAGAGAATTATTTCTTTTAAGTCTATTTATAAAGAGATATATATTATAAAAGTATTTATATCTATTATAATAATATCTATTATATTTACTAATAGAAATTATAGAATAATATAGTATTATAATTAATTAAAGTAAGAAAATAAGAATATAATATTTTAATAATAACTAAGTATAGAGTTATATATAATTAATATATTAGGTATAATATATAACTCTCTATAGTATTATATTTACTTATTATCTTTTATAATATAGTTATTAATAAAATAATAGTTAGAGATCTTAATAGAATTTAATTAACTTTTATAAAATAATATTTAAAGATTTAAAGATAAAAAGTATAGATATAACTATAGTTAGATTATATCTATTTATATTATATAGACCTCTACTAGAACTCTTTTTATAAAATTAGAATAATTTATTCTAATATTAAATAAAAAAAATTAGATTTAAACTAAGATAACTATTAATAAAACTATCTAGGAAATAATTTATATAACTTCTATATCTAAGATTCTACTTCCTTTATCTTAAGAGGTATAGAACCTTATATAAGGTCTAAATATAATAGAGGTAATCTCTTAGGAGTAAATAGTTAATATAGTAAAATAATTATCTTAATCTAAGAATTAATTATAAAAACTTAGAATAAGTTTATCTTTAATCTATTAAGAATTTAAATTTACTTTACTCTTATATAATATTAGTTATTAACTTCTATATATATTAAGGGTAGTTAAGAAAGGAGTACTAAAGGAGAAGTAAGATAGATATTATTAAGAGATAATAAGATATTAGTACTAGTTCTAAGTACTCTAGAAATAAATATAGTATTATTATTATAAAAAGTTCTAGAAATAAAATTAGTTTTTGAATTATACTCTATTAGAGTAGTATATTAAGCTAATATATTATTTATCTTATCTTCTATTAATAATAATTTATTATTTTAGATAATTATCTTAGAATTTAGAAATAACTATAAGTTATAAACTAGAGATATAGATTTAGTATATAAAATTAAATTCTTAGGTTATTTAAAATATATTAATAAACTATCCTACTCTATATAATTAATATTATTTAAAGAATTATATTCTATTATAAAATTATTAATAAAGTACTTTTCTTTATATTACTTATAAGACTTAAGTAGATCCTTTAATAACTAGTCTATAGATTATATTATCTCTAATTAAATTTTAAAGAGTAATTTAAGCTAGAGTTTATATAGTAGAAGCTAATTATATTTAATAATAAATAAAAAAAGTTTAAATAAACCTTCTAGGTTATCTTTTAAACTAGGGACTAAAGTATTAATAAAGTTAAGAAGAGTATCTAATTAGTACTTTTCTAATAGTTAGAGACTATTAATTAAGATTAATTAGAAAAGTATATTAGTATATATATATAATTAGAGAGATATACTATTTATCTTTTAGTACTATAGAGATAAAAATAATAATACTCTTACTAAAATACTAGATAAATTATATCTATAGCTCCTTTACTTAAACTATATTTTTAAATTTCTTCTTTACTTTCTTCTAGTTATCCTTTATAATCTAAGATAACTCTTTATTATCTTATATAATTATTTCAAGAAAGTAGAGGTTTATATACTTTATAAATAAATATAATAGAGGTAAGGTATCTTCCTTTATCCTATTAAGTATTATTTAATAATTCTCTCTCTATAGTCTCCTCTCTTCTTTCTAAAGATTAAACTATACTTACTCTTCTAGATACTATCTAAAGAACTTAGTTTAATATATTCTCTTTATAATTATAGTTTATCTTTTATTCTTTATATTATTACTAATATATAACTATAATAATTCTAAATATTACTATCTAGATAAAGTCTATAAAGGTAGTATAAATTAGTTTAAATCCTAGTAGATAATTTTCTAACTAGGATTAATAGTTATAACTAATAATAATTAAAGTTATTCTTAAAGAAAAATAATATTATTAAAAAATATAATATTTTATACTTTTTAAGTTAAATATACTAGTAATAGATTAAGATCTAAACTACCCTTAGACTTTTACTTTAAGAGCTATAGCTTAGCTAGAGATATTAACTTTTACTTATACTTTAAGGTCTCTTATTTTATAGAAGGAAGAGACTAAGGATAGAGGGTTATAGATAGTATATTCCTTCTATTCTAGATACTTTCCTTATCTCTAATAGTATAAGGGGTATTGAGTTCTCTATAAGATAGTACTTCCTAGTTAATATTATAATCTATCTAATTAATCTAAGTCTCTTTAATTTCTATTATAGTCTAATATAGTTACTCTATAAGATTATTAGTCTATCTAAGATAAGTCTATCTAGAATTAAGAGTTAGAGCTACTAAGATAGGAGTTCCTTAGAGTTATACTATCTCTAATATATATTCTCTCTTAGATAACTAGTATTATAATACTAAGGGATTATCTAGTTTATTATCTTCTTTAACTTAATCTATCTAAAGGTAGATACCTAAGATAACTCCCTCCTCTAAACTATCTCTTCCTTTATCTTCTAGTTATTTAATTTATAGTATTTATTTTCAGATATTTAGTAATAGAGTTTACTTAGGGTTATTATTAGGATAAGGTATTATAGTAGAACTAGAAAGAGAGATAAGATAAATAATTCCTTGAAATATTACTATAAGAGGCTTATAGATAGAAGGATATTATACTAGGTATTAATTAAAAGTATCTTACTTCTAATATAACTAGTAAAGAATATCTCTAAGAGTTTATATAGTATTTAGAAAGATAATAATAATAGAAGAGGTTTAAAACCTTTTTAAAATCTAGAGAGTTTAATATATTATCTTTAGAACCTTAATCTAAGTATATATTAAACTATATTCTTATAAGATAGAGACTATCTAAAAGGGTTTAAAAATAGTTAATCTTTAGATAGTTCTATTACTTAATAAGGAGATAAGAGAAGAAGAAACTTAAATAGAATAAAAGATTACCTAAGTCCTTTAGGTTACTCTACTAGTCTTTATCTAAAATTAAATTACTATATCTAAATAGGACCTACTTATATAATTCCTAGTTTACTTATTATAAGTAGTATATACTTAATAATTAGTTTAGAATAATAGTTTATTATTTAATATATTCTCTAAATATATATCTAAGTTATTAATTTATATTTCTATAGTTATAAATTTTAAACTAGTTATAACTTTAATTTAATATAAATTATATAGGATATTAGTTAAGGGTATCTATATAATTAAAGATACCTTTTTAAAGAGGTACTTACTAAGAATAAAGTACTTTTTATTCTATAGATATCTTTTTAAAAAGGTACCTATAAAGAAAAGGGTATCTTTTATTCTATAAGTACTTTTTTAAAAAGGTACTTATAAAGAAAAAGATATCTTTAATTTTATAAGTATCTCTAAAAAAAGATACTAGTAAAAAAGAAGGTATTACCTTAAATTAAAATATAACTTTTAAGAGTTATTCTTTATTAAGTTATTAAATAAGATAAATCTTTTTAAAATAGTAGTATATACTTTAATTCTCTTATATATTCTAAGTTATATCTAATATAAGGACTTTTATAACTATTCTCTTATATAATAAGTATATAATTTTCTTTTATATAGTATAGTAATTCTACTATTTTATTTTATTATATATAATAAAACTTAAAGAAAATAAAATAAGAATATAAGGAAGAGGAAGGAGACTATTATTATTAAGGTATATAAGTTTAGAAAATTTCCTAATATAAAGGTAGTATTATTTATCTACTAAAATAAATATTATTTAATTTATATATCTATTAATAAACTAGGCTAGCTACTATATAAAGAGGATATAATAAGTTAACTCTTTATATTAAAGATATAACTTATACTAAGTCTATATTAGATACTTTTATATTCTATTCTAAATATTATACTTCTATAAGATATTAATACTTAAGTTTAGAAGTATACTTTAAAGAGAGATTCTTAACTATACTAATTATAGATAGAGAGTAGTACCTTAGTAGATAAAGTATCTAGATAAAGCCTAGACTAGTAAAGGTAAATAGTATATTTATATAGAGAGAATTAAGTTATATAATAGTTAATAGTTATACTTATAATATCTTAACTAATTATTATAATAATTATAGTTTACTAGGATAGAATTCCTTAGTCTTATATCTATAGAGGAGAGAAGAGTTATTTAGTCTTTAGTAAATAATTAATTAGAATAAATTAAATTATATTATATTATTTTTAAGTCTTAATATTACTAATAACTTATAAAGTCTTATTATTATATTTATCTATAAAGAATTATTTAAATATTAAAACTAACTTCTTTTATAACTTATTTAATATAATTAAATATTCTAATATAATAATCTATATAAGGAAATCTAAGACTTATCTTCTAGTATATTATTATATCTTAGATATCTAAAGTTTATACTTTAATAATATATTATAGAGTAAGTTTATTAAGAGGAAAATAAGTAAATTACTTATTTTCTAAAAGTATAAAGTAGAATACTTATATTTATAATTATATATTATATAACTACTATAAGGATAGTTAGGATAGTTTATAAATTAATTAATTAACTATAAGAACTATATATATAGAAAATCTTATTTATTAGTTAAGAGAGAAGTAATTCTATATAAAAATAGTTTATTTTTTAGAAATAAAGAAGTAGAAGGACTTATATTTATAGTTATATACTATATAACTATCTAAGGATAACTAGAATAGTTTATAAATTAATTAAATTAAATCTATACTTTTATTAAATTCTTAGAATTTTCTACTAGTATAGTAGTATATTCTACTTAAGATATTAATTAAATCTCAGAGAATTCTATTACTAGAATATTCTATATATAGGAATATTCTAAGTAAAGGTTAGTTATATTTTAGAGAATTCTATTAGTAGAATATTCTATCTAAATATTAATCTAGTCTTAGAGTATTCTACTAGTAGAATTTTCTATCTAGAGAATATTTTACTAGTTAGACTATTCTCTAGTTAGAATATTCTATTCTAAATATTAATTAAATCTTAAAGTATTCTACTAGTAGAATATTCTATATATAGGAATATTCTATATAAAATATAAGTTATATCCCTAGAATATTCCTAATAGTAGAATATTATATCTAATATATTAGTTATATTATAGAGTATCCTACTAGTAGAATATTCTATATATAGAAATATTCTATTTAAGATATTAGTTATATTTTAGAATATTTCTATTAATAAAATATTTTATCTAATATATTAATTAACTCTTAGAAATTCTTTAAGTATTTTATTATTATATATAAGAGTAATAGATATTAGATACTTAGTTAATTCCTTATTTAATTACTATATTATTAGTTATCTTTAAGATTAACTACTAGTAGTCTTTATAATTATATATATTACTAATAGATATAAATAATAGTAGGTATTCTACTAAAAGTCTATACTTTATAGAAGTAACTAGTAGTAATTTATTAGTTATTTTATTAGAATTATCTAGTTATTATTAAAATTAGTAAAAGTACCTTTAGGTTAGTTAAGGATTAATAGATATATATAGTTAGATTAGTTTAATAATTATACTAATAGATATATATTATAGATCTATTTATTAGTTCTAATAATACTAATAGAAGTATATAGTTTAATAATAGTATTAATAAAGTAATACTCCTCTCTATTCTACTCTTTTATAATTATATCTACTAAGAGATAATAGTCCTTATAGAGTTTAAAAGACTAATTATTATAGTTAATATACTTCTATAAAGATAATATTATAAAGTACTAAGAGAGAGAGATAGTAATATTATTATTAGAGTACTAATATATTATATTTATTAGTTTAAAGAAGTAAATCCTATTAGTAAAGTAAGTATTTTATTCTAGTTAGTATCTTTTTAGAGTTTTTATAATTATCTACTTATATAGAAAACCTCTTTATAATATCTAAACTTAGAGAAATCCTTATAAACTTCTAATTAATACTTATATTATAGTAAGAATTAAGAAATATATCTAAGAATAAAGATAATATTAATTAAAAAGATTATAATTTAATAATATTTATATAACTTTTTAATTAATTTAAATAAAAAACTTTTTTTATACTATATAGTTTAATCTCTATTAAGAGTTAATTATTATAAAGAGTAATATTATAATATATATTAAAAAGTTAAAATATTTTTATATAAAATTTCTATAAATATTATATTTAATCTTAGTTAATATTTAAAGAGTTAAATATAAAGAGTAAATATTTATAAGAGATAAATATTTTCTAAAAGTAAATATCTTTAGAAAGTAAATATTTATAAGGGATAAATATTTTTAAAGAGTAAATATTCTCTAAAAGTAAATATTTATAAGAATAAATATTTTCTAAAAGTAAATATTTTTAGAAAGTAAATATTTATAAGAGATAAATACTTTCTAAGAGAAATATTTTTAGAGAGTAAATTTTTCTAATTAGTAAATATTTATATATAGTAAAATTTTATAAGGGTAAATATTTATAAATAATAAATATAAAATATAAATTATAATATTATATAATATTATAAACTATATTTATTATTTTATTTTTTAATTTAAAAATCTTTAAAAATTATTAAATTCTTTAATAGTAAGATAATCCTTAATAATAGCTTATAGAGAGAATATCCTTTAATTAATTTTTATTTTATTTTTAATTTAATATTTAATATTTTATATAAAGAACTAGTTAGAATAGTACTAATATAGCCCTAACCCCTTTACCCCTATAGTAATAATTTACTTCTATAAGATTTTTCTCCTATAAGGTTTCCCTTCTATAAGGGTTTCCTTCTATTAGTTATTCCTTCTTCCTTCTATAAGTATTTTCTTCTATAGGTTTTCTTTCTCCTATAAGATTTCCTATAGGGTTTTCCTTTTATAAATATCCTCTTATAGAAATTTTATCTTAATATTATATATAATTATATACTAGTATAATGTTTAAAAACGATTCTATAGAATAACTATTGAGTTTATATATATTTATAGAGATTTAATTAAGCTATAGGGACTAAAGTCTAGTCTATACTAAAATTTAATTATTACCTCTAACAGGTCTATATAAAAGAGAACTATCTCAGGTATAGACTCTACTATAGTTTATACTAGAGCCTAGTCTTTACTAAAGTCTAGCCTATACTAAAGTCTAGTCTATACTAAAGTCTAGCCTATACTAAAGTCTAGTCTATACTAAAGTCTAGTTGAGTTTATACTATATATAGTATATAATTATATAATAACTAAATTTTAGTATAGACTAGGCTTTAGTATAAACTAAAATTTAGTCTATACTTTAAAATTAGTATCTTAGCCTTAATCTCTTCTCTATAAAGTAACTCTACCTTTATAGCTAATCATTATAATTAGTATAAGCTAAGATAGTATATATCCTCTCTTTATTAATGTTTTCTAATATTTAATAGTCCTCCTTATCTTTAGAAGGATATATTAAGCTCTACAAGGTCTCTGTACTAATTGTAATTACTCTATATTATTAACTATTATTAATTATCTATAATTAAATTAAAGTCCTTAATATCTTCTTAAATAAGCCTAATTAGGACTAGCTATATCTATAGTCTATATCGATTTAAAAAATTACCTTTAAAATCAATACCTTGAGTAAAGATATATATAATTCTATAATATAAAATATCTAAGCCTAGAAGGTTAATAAGAAAGAGGATAATAAATATAATACTCTTTAAGTTACTATATATATAAGAGTTATTGTTTAGGGTATCTAATTAGTATAAGACTATAGTATTTATAGACTATTATAGATTATATAAGGGAAGTTAAAACTAGGTATATTTTATATAAAAAATAAATATATTCTCTATAAACTAGGGCTTCTTATAATACTATTTTAAGGTTATAACTCCTTTTATAATTACTTATATATCTATTTCTAGCTCCTCTATAAGACTAACCTTTATACTTTCTTATATAGCTCTTTATCTATTAAAATCCTAATAAGTTTATTCCTATAGTTTAAGTCTAGTATTCTTATGAAATTAGTACTAATAAGTAATAGGATAGACTTCTTAAGAATACTATAAGATTATACTATTCTATAATAAACTTAACTTACTTTAACTATAGAAGTAATCCAACTTATACTAGAGGTTAAATAGACTTCTATTAACTTATTAGGCTACTTTTATTACTTATAGCTATAGTATAGACCTAGTATAATAATCTATCTAATATAAGACCAGAGAATATATAATACCTCTCTAGATAATACTAATAGAAATCTATATTAAACCTAGGGGAATCTCGTTCAACGGCTATACTAAGGTAGTAATAGGGAAATAATCAAAGATTATACCTCCTAAAGTATAGGTAGAAGTCTAATGTAATAGGTTATTCTACCTATATATACTAGAGTAATATACTTCGAAGATAAAAGTATTCCCTTCACGGACTAGATCTAGTTATTTAGATCTAAATAGTTAACGAGCTATATAACTTTTTATACCTATTATATAGTCTACAATTATATAAATTATATCTACTAGAGAGGAGATTATTATTTAAGCCGTCGGTTATAAAGGGGAATATACGGATATTGTTTAGTAGTGTTTTAATACTAAGTCTACATTAGTGATATACTAAATAAAGGAATAAAGGTATAATAAACAGTTTCCGAGGGTAAGGGTATATTATGATAAAAGAGGAAGTAACCGTTACCTAAGAGTTGTATAATATCTCTGGCTAGTAGTATCTAGCCTAAGGTCGACTAATAATCAAAGGCTTTGATTTATTTCATATAAAAAACACTAACTACACTGTCCAACTATGATCCCGCCATCGTAGGTCCCGCTTGGACATTTCCATATATATCTATTAGTATCTCGGCACGAAGTCAAGTTTCGTGATATAATCTAGTCATGAGATCAGTCGGGTAGAACTTGAGAGTTAGAAGCAACTAGAATAAGCGAAGCCTCCGCTGCCTTGGAGATGCACCGATGGAGGTCAGGGATATAGTTGTAATACTAATATAGCTAATAGTCTGGCGCAGATCTCTTTGTTTCGTGTAGACTTCCTTCACTTATTTAATGTCCTCTGATCTATATAGGCAGATCACAATTCAGGGTAATGATTTATTATTTGGAATTGATCCCGCACTGATACGTATAAGCGGGTGCAGCCGTCCCTATATTAAGCTTTTCCAAATTTAGAATAGTACTTAAACCTTGGAATTACTACCCGTCGTCAAGCCTGAAGACATCTCGACTTCTGATAGTCATTTTGTCGTCAACAATATCTCTTTCCATTATCAGCGACTTCATCATTACGATTACTAATAACATTATATTCGATACGGAGCCACAACGACAATTTCGAAGCAACTCGGAATTAGAACCATCCTTCGAACCTTTACATGTAGCTCCAGTTATAATGGTAGATAAGATTGTAATACAAGGCAGTGGCCAGTAAAGGGTAAAAGTAGAATTTCCTGTAAGCTAGTAGTAACTTCTTAGTCTATGCTAGAGATGACGGCAACCTTGTACTCTCATTATAATAGTAGATAGGATTATAAGGGGTTGTTTATATAACAAGAAGCCCTCAGCAATACCTCGGGACTTTCCCTCACCAGTAGAGTCTTCAAGATACTAGTGTTTACTTTGTCGATCTATTATTATCAATTCCATCTCCCCGGGTTATATTGATACAGGCCTGGGTAACTTTTTGGATAAGAAGACCTATGATTTCTCAGGAAATAAGCACCACCCCTTTACTCGCTTAAAGCTCTTTAGTATCCCCCAAGTCCCTTGGGTTACTCCGCTAGTCTCTACCTAAAATTATATCACTAAAGTAATTATCTATTCAACCTAAATAGATCTATCTATATAGTTCCTAACCTACTTATTATAAGTAATGTATACTTAATAATTAGTTTAGAGTAATAACTTTATTATTTAATATATTCTAAAATATATATCTAAGTTATTAATTTATATCTAGTCTATTTATAAGATTTACTAATTTTAGTCTATTTAGATACTTTTAAACAAGGTCTATTTTTATCTCCTCCTTTAAGTATATAATTAAAGATAAACTATATTTATTATATTATTATTTAATTATCTAGAGTTTTTATTCTTTATATCTTTTATTATTTATTTATCTTTATATATAAATATTTAAATTAATAAGACTTAGATACTTCTTTAAAATATTATTATAATTATTATAATTAAAAAGTAAAAAATAAATAATTAAATATCCTTATCTTAGTAGTATATTAAAGAATAATAGTTTATCTATAATCTAGATATAAGGTAAAAGGAAAACCACTAGTGAAAACAAGCTAATATAAGTAATATCTAAATAACTATAGATAGTTTACTTAGTAGTCTCTTATCTTCCTATACTACTATTATAAATTAGTCTCTTAATAAGTTATTAAAAGATATTTCTTATATAATTATATAACTTTATAATTTATAATAACTTACTAGATCCTAAGATACTAGAAGAGAATATATTAGAACTTACTATATTTTTAACTTATAATTAAAGTATCTCTAATTAATAAGACTAAGCTAATCAAGGAGTTTATATTCTAGTCTAAGTAGATTTAACTTTTAAATATAAATAATCCTATAGATTAATAATCTAGATAGATCTCTAGAAGACTAAAGTATTTCTTATAGTAGAGTTTAGTAATCTAGTATAGTATAGATTAATAATATAAGACTAGAAAAATAATTTATAACTTAAACCTAACTTTAAGAAGATAAAAATAAGTAATAGAATAAATAAAAAAAGTATATATATATATTAGTAATTAATTAATATAGTAAATTAGTTTATATTAGTTATTATATAACTTACTAGAATAAAGAAGGATAATATAACTATAAGATTAAACTATATTTAATTATATATTTATTTTAAATTTTATTAAAGTTATAGGATAAGTAAGGAGAATATTTATTTAAAAAATTAGTTTAAGTTATTATTATATTATAATTCTCCTCTAACTACTACTATTATATTATATAGCTTCTATTATTACTACTAACTAATTAGGATTAATTTTACTTATCTATTATAAGTCTTAATTTAAACTAGTAGTAATAGTTAAGTATAAGTTATTATTTAATATAAAGTTAATTATATATATCCTAGATAGAGGCTACTCCTCTTTTTAATAAAGATACTATATCTATTATTATTATTTAGAACTAATATTTAATTTATATTAGTATTAAAAGCTATTATATATTACCTCTATTTTTAAATATAGTAAATAAACTCCCTTTACTTATTAAAAATAAATCCTAAAGGGATCTTTAGATTATACTTAATATCTAAAGAAATATCTAATACTAGTAATATAATAAATAAAAAGCTTAAGAGAATAGAACTTATATAGATATATAAACTTTATTTATATCTTTTAAAATAAAAACCTTTATAAAATAGTCTTAGAGAGTTAATAGAGACTTTAATATTTACTATTATTATTTTTAATTATTTAGAGATATTATCTCTTAATAAATATTAGATAACTTTTCCTTAGTATAGCTTATTAGTAGGTCTTATAGAGGTTCTTAATAATAAGACTTAGATAGATAAAATACTAAAAGATCTATATATCTTTTTTAATATTACTATACCTTTAAGTATTTTTATTTATAACTCCTAGGGTTCTAGTAAGAGTTATACCTTATTCTATTTATTAAAGAGTTACTTAATAATATCTAATATAAATAAGCTTCCTAAACTACTAATAGAACTTATTTTCTATTATAATACTTTTATCTCTAACTATAGTAGTTCTCTATATAAAGTAGTATTCCTTTCTTTAAATCCTAAGATTAAAGTATATATTTTATATATACTAATAAATCTTAAGATAATCTAAGTATATTTTTAAATAAAAGTTATCTAAATATTAACTAACTTAATTATAACTTATATATTATATCTTAGATATTAAGATTAAGTCTTTTAAAATAAATAAAAATAATCTTAATACTAAATAGATACTAGATCTTATAATTATTAATAAAGATAATAGACCTATATCTTTATACCTTTATATTATTTACTATATCCTATATAAGATATAACTAAACTAGTAGTTAATAGAAGAGTTATTTAAGTATAATAAATTCTAATACTAGATTATAAAAGCTAATCTAAGTCCTAGTTAGCTTAGTCTACTATAGTAATATCTTAATATACTAGAGAGTTTTATAGTATAAGATTAAGCTTCTAAATATAAGATAAAGAAGAGGAGAGACTATCTAAAGAGGAAAGGAAATAACTAGACTCTAGAGGTATATATATTAAAGATATAAAAGATATAATTAACTATAGTTAATATCTATAGTTAGATTACTTTATAATAGTTAATCTTTCCTATCCTTATATTATACTAGAAGGTACTTATTTATTATTTAATATATATCTAAGTATCTTCCTCGAATAATAGATATCTTATAGTTATATTATAGTATTAAATAAAGTTTATAAGGTATATAAACTAGGAGGAGACTATTCCTTACTCTATACTATAATTTATTAATATACTTTTAGTATATAAATACCTTAGCTAAAGTATTAACCTTAACTAATACTTTATTATTAACTATTTATCTTTAGTACTATCTTAGTATTTATATTTTTATATCTATCTAGAAACTAATTATCTTATTAAAGCTTTTAAATCTATCTTTTATAATAATTATTTATTACTTTACCTTACTAAACTAGTAGAATAACTTAAAAGAATATCTTATTAGTATATCTTTTTATTATTTTAAATTATTAATATTAGGAGATAAACTAGATAGAGAGTATAATAAGATATTATAGAAAGTTACTAGAAAGTTATAAATATTTAATGAAATTATTAATTTAAATATAAATAAGACTTTATTATTTACCTTAAATATAATAGTTAGATTTAATAAAGGTTAGACTAGAGAATAGAGAGAGAATAGAGTAAGAGTAAAATACCTTAGTACTAAGTATTTAAGTATTAGAATAAGAATAAAACTAATAATAGATAAAGATAAGAGTATAATAGTAATTTAATCTATTATAATTTATTACTTATATTATTTAAGACTAAGTATAACTTAAAATTAAAAGTCTAAAATATTTAAAGTTATTTTAATCTTTAAGTAGTTTATTAAAGGTTTTTACTTTAATACTTTCTATTTAAGACTATACTTTTAATTCAAGACTCTTTATTTTAAAAGGGATATAGAGTTATTTATTAGATTATAAGAATACTAGTTAAGCTCTAGGGTTATAAAACTATTAAATTAAAGGGTTACTTTATTATTTTCTTTATCTATCTAAATAACTATAATAACTATAGTTATATATTAGGAATATTTTATAAATAAGGTTTAGATAATAGTTCTAGAAGTTAATATTACTTTTCTAGTTCTATTATCTAAAGGATCTATAAAAAGATTAAGAGTCTTATATCTCTATTTTAGTTTTTCTACTTTACCCTTAAGTATTCTTAAGTTCCTTTTATAGATATAGACCTATATATAAGAGAGTAAAACTATTTCTAGAAATTTACTTTTAGAGGACTATAAGATAATAGGGGTACTAATATTAATAGTATCCTATTCCTATATACTAGTATATTTATATTTCTACTAATAGAGAACTTATAAAGAATACTCTATTAGTAAGGATATTTATATAAGATTAATATAATATAAATTTATTTCTATATTATAACTATAGAAGTAATACTTAAGTATAGATTAACTATAACTAATAATTATATAAGATACTTTAGACTTAATATTTATATTAGAATATACTATTACTTCTAAATAATATAGTCTAGGACTACTAAGACTTAAACTAAGATTATATTTCTTTGAATACTATCTATTTTATAGTAAGTCTTATCTTCTTATCTTTCTTCTTAGTAGAGGGCTAAAATTCTTCTTCTAGTAGTAGAGTAGATTTAGTTTTAA
Source organism: Pezicula radicicola (assembly GCA_003008705.1). Classification (NCBI taxonomy): domain Eukaryota; kingdom Fungi; phylum Ascomycota; class Leotiomycetes; order Helotiales; family Dermateaceae; genus Pezicula; species Pezicula radicicola. The sequence continues at coordinate 49,845 of PDUO01000101.1, read as the reverse complement.
GTTTCTCTATAGCTTCTAGAATATTAGACTCCTCTATAATCTCTATAATCTCTTTACTCAAGAACTTAGATTTTATAGAGACTATACTACTAGAGCTATAGGACCTATATAAAAGGGGTCTAATATCTTCCTTATACTACTTATTAGAGTTACTAGGATTATAGTTTATAGATTTAAATCTAGAGTCTCTTTAACTTATACTATTATCTATATCTATCTAGTATATTAGTACTAGTTTAGAAAGAGATAAAGTAAGTATATTTCTTATCTATAGTTATAATATTAATAAAGTACTTATAAATCTTAGAACCTTTTATAAGAATATCTAGTTATCTAGTTAATTATTTATACTAGGTATAATTCTCTTTAGATTTACTAGTAATACTAATAATAAGTTTAGTAGATATAGATATAATAGATATAAGAGAGAAGATATTATAAAGTAAGTAAATAAGCTTAACTTTAATAACTTTAATAATAATATTATTAATAAATTATTTTAAAGTAATCTATTTAAGTATAATACTAAGTTAATTAATAGATCTATAAAGGTAGAGAAGGATATAAAGAAGAGAAGTAGATAATCTTATAATAAGCCTTTATATAATCTAAAGCTTTAGAATATATAATATAATTTATATTAGATTCTATATATTATATAAGAGTTACTATAAGTAGATAGAGATTTTTATACTAGTTAAGAGATATAGAGTTAAGAGAGAAGATACTAAAGAAACCTTTAATAATCCTTATATATTTATCTTTACTTTATTTATTCCAGACCTTTTAGAGAGCTTTAGTAAAATAATAATTATATATAATTAGATAATTTTTCTAATATAGTATTAGTAGTTTAATACCCTTTATATTTAGAATTCCTAATAGTTAATTTAAAGTAGACTTAAAGATCTTTTAGAAGAGTACTTTAAAGGTTATAGTATTAGTAATATAGGTAGTTATTAAACTAAGGAATTCTTTAGTAATATTCTAGACTTTTTTAATATAACTCTAGATAATTACTTCTTAGAGAGATAATTATTCTAGGAATAAATCTACTACTATTATAGGATTAAAGGTTCCTAGTAACTCTTAACCCTTAGTCCTCTATATTAGGTACTATATATAATCTATAAATTCTTCTCTTATAATTATAATTACTCTACTAGGAATAGTTATCTTATTTAGAGAGTTAATAATCTTATATTAGTAGTCTTATCTAGTAATATATTCTATAAAGTCTAAATTAAGATTCTATACTATAACCTATATATACTTTTAATAACTAGATTTAGACTTAGTATCCTTAAAGAATAAATTATTATATATACTATCTATTAATACTTTAATTAAAGAGTGAAATAACTAACTAATATAGAGTAAATATAGTTATTATTTATTTAAGATTACTTAAGGTTCCTTTAGCTTATTAAGTTAACTATAGTAGACTTTGGATTTAATCTTAATTTTATAAATTAAACTAAATAATTTAATAGTAATTTATCTAAGAAGAACCTTACTAAGCCTCTTTTATAACTTATTAATACTAAGGAGTAAATAAGATAAATCTTTTTATATTTCTTATAAGAAGAATCTCTCTTTCTTAATATTATAATTAATTAATAATTATACTCTTATTTTAGAGTTTATATTTTTTAAAATATACTATTTAAGATAAAACTTTATATCTTAGTTTCTTATAAGAGAGATATATATAACTTTACTCTTAGAACTAGTAATTAAAGTATCTAGTTTTATAATAATATCTAGTATTTAATTACCTCTTTTATTAGTAGTATAAGTAAGCTTTAATATAATCTAGTTTATATAGTTATTTTTAACTAAGACTACTATAAGAATAATACTTCTAGGTTCTTTTATATAGACTTAAATAATATCTTATACTAGTTTAATATTAGAAGTAAATTATTACTTTATCTTAGAGTAAATAAGTTTAAATAGATTTATAATAATTAGGTAAGGCTAATCAAGACCTAAGACCTTAATATAAAGGAGGTCTTTCAAGAAAGCTCTATTATATATTAAGATTACTATAGTTACTTTTATATTCTTAATTAAAGTTAAAAGTCTATTAAAGCTATTAAGTTTCTTATAGAAGCTACTAAGGGAGAGCTACTTAGACTTACTATAAGAGTAATATAAGATAATTAATATAGTTATACTAATATATAACGTTTTATAAAGAACTAATTCTATTAGAAATTAAGTATATAAGTTACTCTTAATTAGAAATAGTATATTAGAAATTACTTTTAGTATAGAGCTCTTCTCTAATAACTAGTCTCTATATATAATAATCTATAGTAATAAGATATAATAGCTAATACCTTATAAATAGAGATAGTTAATAGAGTCTAATAGATCTAATTAATCCTAAGAATATAAGCTATTTAGAGTATCTATATAGAATAATTTTATAATTATTTTTAACTATTAATAATAAAGTTAAACTAGATTAAGAATAAGTAAAAGTAATAAAGAATAGAAAAAAAATAGTAAAGGAGTAAAGTACCTTAGGTAATAAAGAGAAAGTAAGGTAGATAAAGTTAATAATTAAAATAATAAGGTATTTAAAATAAGTAATAGATTAATTAATAATCTTATTTTAAACTTTTAGGTATTAATACTACTTAGACTATACTATATAAATATTATCTATAAGTATAGTTACTTAGTTACTTAATTATCTATTTATATATATATAATAATTAGAGTTATTATTAAGCTAGTTTAAATAAAAAGAAAATCCCCTCTTTATAGAAGTAATATATTACCTCTAGATAAAAGAGTATTATTAAATAAAATAATAATATTACTCTATTATATATATATTAATAATATCTTATATATTACCTTATATCTACTAGTCTAGAAGATAGACTACTTCTTATTATAAGTTTTAAATATACTATCCTAACTTAACTTAAGTTATTATATATTCTTAATTAAAAGTTATTTAATATAGATAGTAATTAAGATATTAAATTAAAGGATTATTATAGAAAATACTATATCTTAGAATTACTTTAGAATATTATAATTTATTATTTCTTAATAACTAAATATTTATTATTAAAGATTAATTAGTTTTAAAACTAGATACTTAATATTAATACTAATTTAGACTTTAACTTCTAGTAAGTTACTTTTATAATTAGTATAGTATTATAATATTTATATATAAGGTCTTCTAAGCTTAAGTATAGATTTAAACTTTATTATTACTCCTTTACTAGGTTAGATAATAGGAATAATAAGTAAAAGGGTTTAGTTAGTAAGATTTCTTAATATAAAGAATATAATAATAATAAGAGTAGACTCTAGATTAGGGATTAGAAATCTTAATTAAATTATTTAGAGAAGGCTTATTATAAAGGTAATTATAGTACTTTATATAACTATATATTATATAATAAACTAGAAGTTTTTAAAGTAAAAAATATTAGATAAGTACTAGTAAGGTAGTATTTATTAAACTAAGGCTCTTATTATAGATAAGTATAGTATTATAATTTAATCTAATTTAGTTAGTATATAATAGTATAAAGACTAAAAAGAATCTTAGTTTTATTATATATTATAAAAATCTAATATTTTATTAAATAGTTTTTTATCTTTAAACTCCTCTTTATTCTTTACTAAAACTTTACTTTTCTAATTATTATCTTTCTCTTATAATACTATATTAATAAAGTTTATTTTATAATCCTTACTAAGTTATAATTATAATCTCCTTATTAATTAAGAGGTCTCTCTTAACTATAGAATATAAATACTTCCTTTTAATCTAATTCTCTTTATTCCTTTATTAATATAAGAAGACTTAGTTAATAAAAGTATAGTATATTAAGATAATAGTATATAAAAGAGATAAGTATTACCCCCCTTAGCTAGTATAACTAGATATATATAGTTTACTAGTATTAGAATTATATACTTTAGAGTTACTAAAGTATAGAAGTAAGATAAGAGAGAGAGAATAGTATAACCTATATTTTATAAGATTCTAGATATTAGTCTCTTATTTTTTATTATATATTTATAACTATTATAATTATATATCTATATAAAGATATAAAAAATAAATTAAGTTTATACTAGTATATATAGTCTTTATCTTAATTACTATAAATTATATAGTACTACTCTAATAACTAGCTTTACTTAGAGTACTATATAATTCCTTTACTAAGTTTAGATTAGAACTATATATTATAGAGCTAATCTTATAAAGTCTATTCTTAGAATTAAGAGATTAAAATATAACTCTCTATTATCTTAGTTTAAAAGAGACTAATTCAAGCCCCTTATTATATAATTAAAACCTTTAGCTTAAAATTAACTTTTATACCTCTTTAGTTATTAATATAAAAGTCCTTAAAGGTAATTATTAAAATAGAGGGTCTTTAATAAAATATAGTCTAAAATAATAGATAACTCTTAAATACCTTAGGCTTAATACTTAAGGTTTATTATAATTAATCTAGATAGATTATTTTAACCTTTATAATAACCTTTTAATATATTACTAGAAGATATTAAGAAGTACTTTTCTAAATATAAAAATAAAATAATATTACCTAGGAAGGATAAGATAGATAAAAAAGTATATATAAAGGATATACTATATATCTATAAATAGATAGATAACTAGTAGTTTTATAAAATAGAATAATAGATATTAATATTCTACTAAAAGGAGCTAGTCTATAGTTACTCTTAAAATACTTATAAATTAATTAATATAAAATATTAAAAGAAGATATAAAGTATTAACTAGATTATAGAATTTAAAAGTAAGATTATTAGTTTATAATCTTACTAGTTCTTTTATAATTACTCTCTAAGCTTATATTTATATCTATAACTACTCTTACCTAGATATATAATATATTAATATAATAATATATAATTAAAGCTTAAGTTACTTATATTATATTTTTAATCTAGATTAGAATATATATTAGTTTAAATTTAGTATATAGATTAAAAAAAGGAGAAACTTATCTATTATCTATTAATCTTATACTTAGTAAGTTTACTAAGCTTATAATAACTATATATTATATATATCTTTTAGAGAAAATCTTCCTAGAGCTTCTTTCTAGTATCTAAGTCTAAGGTATTATATCTTAATATAAGATAGATTCTATTTATAATAACTTTATTAAAGTTAATAACTTAATTTATAATAAGGAATATAATATCCTAATAGTATTTAAGTTAGTATAGGAATACTAATATAAGAGAGTTATAACTATAGTTTAATAATCTTTAGTCTAGATATATATTAATCTTATTAATAAGTACTAAAGTCTTCTAGTAATATATTAACTTAAAGATATAAGAAAGCTTAAGCTTAAGCTCCTTTATATTATAGTTTAGGTTATTAACTAAAACCTATTATATTAGTCTATCTAAAGTATATTAATAGAATTAATCTATTATATAGAGTAATTACTAAAGTTCCTCTAAGAGTACTTCTATAGTTAATATCTTACTAATACTAGATAGTTTATTAAAAAGTTATAAGTTTTATAAAACTAATACTCTATAGTTAAGCTTACTAGAAGAGTATAATTAACCTTTAACCTTTACTAACTATAAAATTATTAAAGGTTTAATCTAGTATTATATTTGCTGGGAATATAGTACGGAACTGTCAAGGTTCTATAAGCGAGCTAAGTAGCCGAGGACTACTTATATCGTAGTATTCGTTTCTATTCCGTATTATCATCAATCTATCAATGAAGTTATTACAGTACAATTAGTTCTACCTATTCTCTTATAAGTATACTCACCCTAGTGATCCCAACACTGATCAGTGGTTGAACTTCACCGTTTAGCCACAGAGTAGTAAGGTATTATTAGAAGAGACTGGAACTACGGAGTTATTACAACCAGTGAAAGGCTTTGTACAATAGTATTAAGAAGACTTGAACGAGCCGAATAGGCGGAAATTATACGTATTCCTATTGAGTATTCAAGGTAGCGTCCTACTACACCGAATAAGCTACGATTACAGAACTATAGGCATTGAGTGGTAGAAGATATTCGTATCCCTACCGATCCTACAGAACCGACAAGATCTATTCATACTACTACGGAACTCAAGAATATATATAATCATTGCTACGAATCTCAGAAAGATATATACTTCTTATTACAAAACCTAGAAATATATATATTCTTTACTACGGAACTACAGAAAACATATCATCTATTATAAGAACACTAAAGTTTGATCCTATAAACAAGGAATATACCAAGAACGAAGAGGTAATAAATATATTCATTCAATGGTATATGGATTTCTATAAGAGACAGGGCTATAATAATATCGTTCTATAGGAATACTTTCGAGATGATTTTAAAAACTAGATAAAGGAGATCTTTGAAAATAGAGAGAAATCAATAGTACGGAATCTACAAGACTTCCTACAGGCTTACGGATGCTTTATACCAAAGAAAGAAAGATTACCAATATCTCAGGTACTATAAGAAACCCTCACCGAGGAAGAAAGACATTAGTGGACTAAGGAGGAAATCAACTACCAACTTAATTCTATACGAATATTCGAATCTCGCTGGAACCCCCAGAACACAGACATCCCAATAGACCTTACTATTCCAACCTAAATACCTCTCCACCGTCGACCTCAGTAAACCCCTCAACCACCTCGTAATTCTACAGAACTACCTCGTAACCTTACGGATACTACGGAACTACTGCTAAGACAACAACCTCAAAGAGAGATACGAAATATTTCTTACGGAATATACCTAAGATGGAATATCAGAGATCCGGTTACTACGGACCAATCGTAATAACCAAGACAGCTACTCTTACCACCTTTACCACCGGATGTACCTTAGCTGAATCCTTCGAGGCTAATTATGGACCTAATGAAGGTATACAGTAATGATAATACTAAGAAGTACGGAGGCGAATTATATGATATCCTAGACATTAAACTCCAAGTGTTCTACGACTACTACGATAAGGTTAGACTACGGTAAAGCGAGTATGATATTACTTTTTCGGTCATGCTCAAGGACCGTATAAGTATGTTCTACTATGATAGAATCTCCGGGAGAAACTATGACTTCTGTACTATGATTATAATAACCAAAGAATACTTTGAAACAGAGGAGAACCATCAATTCTATATATCAGAATGGAGGGAAACTATACTACCAAGGCTTATTGCTTCAAACCCGGATAAGTCTAGGCTAGAATACCTTCAATTACTGTTCGACCAACTCCAGAAGGTTTAAAGAGGACTATCCAAGGATTACCGAAGGGAAGGTAGTCTATGAGACCAGGTTATTAGTATATATAGAGGCGTTACGGAATATAGCCTTGTACTATATAAGCCAGTATCTACCTTTGAAGGAGTCTGTGTAGAGTTACGATCCGTAGTCGGAACAGTAATCCGGGAGAGGGAAATAGGCTAGTATATACAAGGGAATGATTCTACGGATGAATCATATAACCAGCTTGAACAGCATAACTAGAACTGGACTAACCGAATATACGGAGGAAGGACCAGACGAAGCTACGGATAATAGAGAACTAGTTTCCGGAGTAACCAACTATAAGGTAGAAACAATGGACGAGGATACTAAAGCCGAGGAAGTTTCCAAGGGAATTACCGTAGAAACTAATAAAGCTACGGAACCCGCCAGAAACAATACTATATATATAATAAACCGGGATATTGGTTAAATAAGTATTCAGTAGAAGAAAGGTAATAAACTTTTACAAAGTTCCGACAATAGGTATAATATATTACAGAATATAAAATTACCCCTATCTATTACCAGAGCTTCCTTACCCAATTCGAAGGAGTGGAAAAACTTCCGGATGATGAAAACCAAGATGAGATAGGCCAGTTACTTCTTGAAATAGAAACCGAGGAAGAGATAAGTAATAACTATTTTACAGAACTTGGTGAAATCAATGGACCTTAAATAGTTACTATCTTAAATAACCAATCTATATTTCATGTTATTATGAAAGAGGATATCTTCTATGGACAGAAACTACTATAGGAAAGTAGTATATTCTTATTTACAGACCGTTACTTATCTAGGATATACCAAGGAATAATACCGGATACCGGAGTATCAGGAGTTTCTACAGTAGGTTATTTACAATTCCTAGTATTACAAAAGCTTGAACCATCAATTCAGCTTAATACAGAAACAATAGGGAATAATAGGATACGGTTTAGGAAAGGATCTACGTTCTCTCAAGGAACTATCCAGGTAAATACCCCACTTGGTTAGATTATATTCTATATTGTTTCTACGAATACACCTTTCTTGCTTTATCTTCAGGATATAGATATACTAGGAGTAAAGCTTGATAACCTCAAGAACGTCTTAATCCAAGGAGATAATATTGTTCCTATTATACGAAAATGGGGATATCCATGGATACTACGGAATGAACTAGAGAGAATACTTACCTAGAACCATCTTACAGAAATAGAATTATATTAGTTATACCGACGTTTTAGATACCCATCTATTAGACGGCTTATTATAATTCTACGGAGAGCTGGATAAGATTTTAAAGCTAAGGTAATTCAGTATCTTATGAAATACTATCACCAATGCCAGATATATGTAAAATTACCTGGAAGATTCAAGTTTACCCTGAAAGATGACTATGAATTTAACTACTTTATAATCATTGACGTCCTTTACCTAAACAGGAAACTAGTTCTATAAGTTATAGATTTAGTAATAGTATTCCAAGTAGTAAGGTTTCTCAAGGATATATCAGCTAAGAATATATAGGATACACTACGGCTATGCTAGATTGATATATACGTAGGGCTACCGGAATATATAATATATGATGTAGGGAAGAACTTCTTATCTATGGAATTCAGACAATATACTAAAGGTATAGCGATTGAAGTCAAGGAGGTACCTATCGAAGCTTATAATAGTGTAGGAAAGGTTGAAAGATACTATATACCACTATAGAGAGCCTACGAAATCATCCAAGATGAAATAGGTAGTGAGACTAACAAGGAACTAATATTGTAGATGGTTGTAAAAGCTGTCAATGATTCTATAGGACCAGATGGAATTATTTCTACCTTACTTATCTTTGGATTATATCCACGAATAGTAGATATAGATCCACCAACCCTTTCTATAATAAGGAGAGTAGAGGTAATCCGGCTAGCTATGAGAGAAGTATGAAAACTATATACTACAAGATAAGTCAAGGATACCCTAGTAATAAGAAATAGACCAATTATAAAACCTACTCTTGATCTACTAATCAATTTAGATATATAAGTCTGGAGAGAGAAAGATGGATAGAACGGACTATATAAACTAATTACTACGGACGGAGAAATATATACTATCTAAATACCACGAGGTACTATAAACTTTCGATCAATAAGTATAAAACCTTACTATACAGAAAATCCAGAAATAAACCAACAACTAGACCAAGCTATAGATGAAGATACAGGATAAAGTAAGGAAGAAACATAGAAAGTAGACCAGTAGGAAGAAGTAAATGAAATTACAGAATAAGTAAACCCTGTTAGACTAGCTAAACGAGGAAGAGGAAGGCCCCCTATATCCCGGAACAAGACCCGGAATAATACTACAGAACCTAGAAGGAGTACCCGCGCTTACTTTACCAGAAGTACTAATGTTTTCAGAGATTTCGATGAATATTTTATATAAATAGTTACTACAGAACAGGAGATTACTATAATATTCATAACCGTAAAAGAGTAAGCTAATAAAGAGCTTTCATTAAAACTACGGAAGGAAGGAGTTATTACAACTCCCGGAATACCTTTCGAGGAATCCCAAAAGTAGGAAATCGATGGTCTAATTATAAGAGGAGTATTTAGTTTCATAGAATACAACCCTGAAAAATATACAGGAATTCGAATCTTTAAGTTAAGACTTATAAATGAAGTCAAGGGTAAAGCTATGGATACTCTATATAAGAAATCAAGATTTATAATCTAAGTATACAACGATGAAGGAAAAGAAGTTATTCTTACCCAATCTCCGATAATTCAGAGAGCTAGTCAGTGAGTTATGATTACACTAGTACCTTCTCTAACCTAAATTCCAGACCTAAACATCCAAATATAGCTCCGTGACATCACTTAGGTATATATTTAATCAACTACGTTCCTACAGCGACTTATCCTAGTAGAACTACCTATGGAACTATAGTACTACTATCCACCAAATATAATTATGGTCGTTCTACGACTATTATACAGAATCCCTGAAGCTAGAACCTATTGGTAGGCTATATACTATAAACACTATAGGGAGAAGTTATCAATAATAATATCTATGTATAACCCTTGTCTATTAGTAATAACTACGGAAGACAAGGATATATTTAGGATAGTCGGTATATAGATAGATAATACCCTAATCGTAGTATCAGAGAAATTCATGGAATTAGAGGAAGAAGAACTCAAGAAGGCTGAATTTATAGCTAAGTAGAAGGAGATATTGACGCCAGAAATATCACTTATTTTCAATGGATATATTCTACGGAAACAAGGAAATACCATCCAACTATATCAAAAAGAGTAAGGTAAGAAAATCAAGCTTATTTAAACTATAGAAATAGATATTATAGAATCCCTGGAATCAGGTCTTCAACACCAATATACTGAGTAACGAGCCCGGGGAGTATATATCGCTACTATCTGCCAACCAGAAGCTGCTTATAACCTCTCTGTAGTAGTACAAACTCAGAACCCTACTATAGAGGATGTTACGAATCTGAATAAGAGGCTTAATTAGTAGATACAGAACCTAGACTATGGAATTACCTATATTCCAATCGACCTACCAATTGTAAAGCTCTTTGTATTTGTAGATAGATCATTTATAAACAACAAGGACCTTAGCTCCTAACTTAGCTATAAAATCATTCTTGTAAATGAAACTACGGAATAAGAATACTTCGAAATTAAGGGAAACCTAGTATATTAGAGCTCTACGAAAAGTAAAAGAGTTACCCGGAGTATACTAGTATCGGAAATCTACGGAATGGTAGGAGGTGTAGATATAGCAATTACTATTAATACAACCATTAAGTTGATTATAGATCAACTAAACCTTAAAGCTATTCCAATAATCGTTTATATAGACTCTTACTTACTCTACGAATACCTTGTCAAGCTCGGAACAACTAAAGAAAAGTATCTAATGATCGATATCATGGTATTACGGTAATCTTACGAAAGGAGAGAACTACAAGAGATCCGATGGATTAATGGCTAAGACAACCCCGTAGATACTATAATAAAGCTAAGTCCAAACAAGGCTCTTGAGAAGTTTATTAATATAAACTAACTCTAAGTAAGAGTTGAAGGTTGGGTAGAAAGAGGAGAAAAGACTATAATAACCTAAATCAACGACTAGGAGTTATATTATAGAGTTCAGGTTCATAGTATTTGATATTACGGATATATTTTGATCTATTTCATTGTTCTATATTAGTTATTTCAGTTGACCTATTATGAAAACCATACTACGGGCTACTATATAAAGTAGAAAATCCATTAAATGCCTATAAAAACACCCTACGGAATGTAGAAACCTATGCTATAAGACCTACGATATCCATGAAAACACCCTAAACCATTCTATGAAATGATTAACGAATGGATATAGACTGAAATAGTCTACCACCACCACTAGAAGGATCTCCAGAAGGACCACCAAAAGGGTTGTCATCATTATCTCTACCACGACGACCCTGCCAACGAGTAAAGAATCGAGCCTTCTCCGCCTATAGGTTATTTAATGCCTTATCAATGCCGATACGAGTAGTGTACTATAGAGTATTCTCCCGAGAGGAGAAGTTATACAATCCTTCTTTATATAGATCGCTAGATCTACCATCCTCCTCCGGAAGAGATGGATAAGATGTATAAGTATTGTAATCATCTGTAATCGACTTAGTAACTTGACCAATATTGCGCTATATAAGATTACCCCGACGATTACTATGAATTGTAGTACTACCAGGAGATCTACCTACACCACGACCCATACCACGACCAATACCACCAACAGCTTATCCACCAGGAACCGGTGCTACGGTAGCAGGAACTAGAGCCGGAACCGGTAACAGGGTATTTCCTTGTACAGGACCAATAGGAATAGCTCCGTAATCTGCGCTATCTACTTGAAAGTGGCAATTTGTATATTTATATATGATATATTGATTATTTAGCCTAGTATATAGGAAGACGATAGTATCTGTAAAGACATAGTAATTACCGTGATTACGGCGACGATAGTTATTACCCGGAACACCCCGAGTATAAGTAAGGAGGGTAAGTTGATGTTCGTTCTGATTAACTTGAAAGGGGAGTATATTCAAAGCTATGGGAATAACTATATTTCGTAGAATCTAGTAATTACCATCGGTATTGGTAGAGAATAGACGATTGTTGGTACCTCTAGTAATAGCCTACTATACTATCCACGGAATCTTTACGAAAGGAGCCATGATGTTACGGAAGGTAAAAATGTAGAAGATGAGGATATAGGAGATGAAGAAGATGATTCTACGGAATCATCAGTAATGATACAGAATAAAATAAGAACTATCCTTACCTTAAGAAAGAATGATTCGATCAACGAAGGTTGAAGAAGAAGAAGTTAAGAAGGAAGGAAGTTGGAAAAGATCTATAAAAGATGGTGGTATTGAAGATGTTTTCGGATGAAGGAAGTAGGAGAAAAACGTTTCTTTTATAGACGGCTATAGCCTGAACTCAGTCTATTTCAAAATGGTTACCTAAGGTTGCCTAACAACTACCTAAACCAATGATTGGAGCCTAATCCTAGCCTAATTCAAAAGAGGAAGTTCTCCAGAAACCTTCCTGTTGCTTACCGATACTATAAAATCTTATAGTTATTATACTATATACTATGGAACCCAACTATCAATATATCCAATACTACGAAAATCACTGGCTATTGTAGATGAGGGATAACGACCTACTATACGATAAAAGAAAGAGTTACTAGTGCTGGGAATATAGTACAGAACTATCAAGGTTCTGTAAGCGAGCCAAGTAGCCGAGGACTACTTATATCGTAGTATTCGTTTCTATTCCGTATTATCATCAATCTATCAATGAAGTTATTACAGTACAATTAGTTCTACCTATTCTCTTATGAGTATACTCACCCTGGTGATCCCAACAATATTAGATAATACTATAATCTTAATAAGTATCTTTTTCTTATTAGATAACTAGAGATAATTAAAAAGAGAGTTATTCTAGCTAATATCTAAGATATTAGTAATTATAAATTCTATTATATAAAGTTAATATACTAATATAAATATCTTTTTATAAATAAAAAGTAGTCTTATACTATAACTTATTATTTAAACTATACTCTAATATAATTAAACTATAAATTAATAGATCCTTAGTATTTAAATCTTTTAAATCTATAGTATAGACCTTTCTATTATCCTATAGACTACTTAAGGAGTTATTGAATAAGTCTTAAATATTAATAACTACTAGACTATTATAACCCTTCTTAGTTATTAGATTAATACTTAGTTTAGAATAGTTAAAGTTAATCTTTAGAAATAAACTAGGATTAATTATAATTTTACTATTTACTAATATTATAATAGAGTCTTTATTTTTTATTTAAAAAGTCTTACCCTTATACTAAAAGTATTAACTATTTATTAAGAAGATAAAATTTCAACTATAGTAAAGTAAATCTATCTATATTTACTCTTTATCTAGATAGTACTAAAGGGGGAAAATCTTAAGAGTATTAATTAACTTTAACCTAGGGAATTTCAAGATTCCTATAGTAATTAAAACCTTACTAAGAACCTTTTTATTAAAGTTAAGGTATTACCCTTTAATATAGAAGTATTTAATACTATTAATTAAGGTCTTCTCCTCTCTAGAGTTATACTTAATATATTATAGTTTCTTTATCCTAGTATAGATAGTATAAGCTAGGGTATTAGGTTTAAAAAATACTTAGAGAAGGTTATATATAATCTTATTATTATATATAAAGTTATTAATATATAGAGTTATATCTTTATAGATTATTATAATATATTTAATAAGTAATCTAAGATACTTAATACCTAGATAATTAAGAGGAGTAATTTTATTCTATTCTTAACTAAGCTTAAGGTTAGGAAGATAATAGTAAAGGAGTTTTAAGTCTAGTTAGATTAAAGTAAGTTATTAGTTCTTATCTATTATAAATATAACTTACTAAGAGTTTATTCTCCTTTAGACTAATTCTATAAATACCCTTTAGAATATCTCTTAAGATCTCTTATAGTAGCTCTAAGTTAATATTAATATAGAAGGTTATATTCTTAGTTTTCTTATCTAAATATTTATAATTAGTAATAATACTATATATAATCTTAATATACTAATTAACTCTCTTATAAACTATAAAAATATATTAGTCTAGTTTTATTATTTTATTAACTAGATTTAATAACTTTATAATTATATATTTATAAGTTTTCTTATTCTAGCTTAAATAATATAATTTATTAATAAATTTAGTTTTATAAGATAATAATAACTTATACTTTATATACTATTTTAAATATTTTTATATTATTATCTACTTCTTTTATTAGTTTATTATCTTCTAGGGTAGATTTAAATACTTTAGAGACCTTAGCTAAGTTTAGTATCTTTATTTTAATAAGTTTTAATAAGAGCTACTTAAGATACTCTATTATAATAGATAATAGTAATATATTAAGGGCTAGCTTCTTAGATAGTATATAAGAGTAAGGGGGTTTTAAGATAGAAGTAGTAAAAGTAATTTCTATAATTATAATAGTTTTAACTATCTTAATAAGTTAGTAGATATTACTTAATATAATAATATACTTAGATAATAATAGATTTAAATTACTTAGTAATATAATTAATAATAGATAGTTAATTTAAATAATCTCTATTAGAGTTATAATTAAAGTAGAGATTATATATATAATAAATAGAATCTATAAAGATATAAAAGCTTTAATTAAAGACTAAGATAAAGAAGTAAGTAGGGATACTAAAATTACTAGAGAAGATATATCCCTTTATATATATATTAATTTTTTATATTACTTTTTAAATTAACTATCTAATTTATCTTATAAGATTAATACTAAGAGTAAGATTAAAAAAGTTAATCCCTTTATCCCTTGGATAAACTAGTAGTCTATAGTTATAGTATAATATATTTAACTATTAAATAATAAAGATAGTTTTATTAATTTATTATATAGATAATATAAATAATAGAATAAGTATTAATAAAGTACTAACTCTATAGTTTTCTAAATATAAAATATCTTTATTCTAATAAGTTAAGGTAATATTATAAATATTATAGATTATATATAGAATCCTAGTCTTAATTACTTAGGGATAAAGGAAAGAGATTTAATTACTCTAACTAATATATATAAAGTAGATAGATACCTTAGATTAAAGAGAGAAGAGAGAGATATATTAAATAATTATATTATAATAATAATAAACCTCTTTAGATATAATAAAGAGTTAATATAATTAGTATATTCTTTTACCTTTTACTACTTACTTTTATAGAGTCTTATACTAATCTACTCTCTCAATAGTTTAAATCTAGTAGACCTTAGTAGAGAGATATATTTTACTACTCTTATAAATTTATTTTATTATACTATTCTTAGTAAGTTAATTTTTTTAAATTAATAAAGGGTTTAATAATTAATTCTATTATAGAATTTAAAAACTTTTATAATTCTAACTCTAAGTAATTTATTTTCTTATACTTATTTTAAAGAATAAATACTATTATATAATATTAGTTCCTAGAGATATTACTCCTCTTATTATAGAAGCTTAAGTATAATAGAGATAAGACTAGAGAAGATATATAGTACTATACTAGGTTTAACTTTATTTTTAATAGTATATTAAAGATATTATTATATCTATATATATAACTTAGAGTTTAGAGAGTACTTTAATTAATAATAATATTATTATAATAATATCTAAAAAAGAAACTACTTTTAAATTAATAAACTATAAGAGTAAAATACTTTATTAAGTTTATCTTTAAAAAGATAATCTATAGAAACGAAAGATAAATATAGTTATAGAAACTTAATTATAGTACCTTAAAGGTCTATAGATTATCTTATATACTTAGAGAACTCCTTAAATTACTCTATATATAGTTTAACTTCCTTATTAAGAATATAATAAACTTTATAAATTATTAATAACTTATATAATACTTATATTATAAGAATATTAATAAAGCTATTAATAGTAAGTTTAATCCTAAGGATAATAATATATTTAAGGAATTCTTTAAATATTTATTAATCTATTAATCTAAAATAACTAGATATTTATAGACTAATTAGATTAGTATATATTAAACTTAGGTCTATAAAATAAAAGTATAATAAGGGTCTATAATCTCCCTTTACTCTTCCTTATAAATCTAGTATAACTAACTATCTATAGTTTTAAATAACTAATATATTAAAGTAAATAGAGAATATTAATTAAATAAATATATATTACTAGTAAATAATCCTTATAAACTAAGTAAGAGACTAATTAATAACTAACTACTAAGGATAAGATAGAAAAAGATATTCTAATAAATATAATAAGTACTAGATATAGAAATATATTTTAAATTATATCTTAAGTTTAACTTCTTTTATATTAATAGTAAGTCTATCTATCTCGCCTCTTATAGAGGTAAGTACTAGAGTTATTCTTATATCTATTAAGGAAGGTTAGGGTTATAGTAAGGATAGAGCTTAGAAGGCTTTAAGTCCTATATAGCTAAGGAAAAGAAGGTATATTAAGTAAAATAAGTAAGAGAAACTAATTATAACTAATTTACTATTATTATATAATAAAATAAGAGGTAAGGATAAACTTTAAATATATATAAGGTACTACTAATAATCTATTAATAGAAATAAAGTATATATATATAAATATACCTATTAGTAATATATTAAAAATATCTAAGTTATTTAGAATAATTATCTAGAATAACTAACTCTAGAAATAGAAAAGAAGTAAGAATATAAAGATAATAAAATATTAACTAAGTTTATTTCTAAAGAATAATAGATAGAATATCTCCTTTACTATCTAGTATAGTAATATTAATAGATACTATCTAATTAATTTCTTTAGAGACTAATATAAAATCTCCTTTTAGATTATAAATTTTATAATAGTTATTCTAATATAAATAGAATACTCTATAAATACTATATACTTTTTAAATCTAGTTAAAGGAATTATATTATCTATATATATTTTATAGTCTTCTATTTATTAGTTATAAATTAAAAGATAATAGTTTTTAAATTATATTATCCTCTTATTAGTATTATCTAAAGGGAAATAATAAGTTATCTCCTTTTCTTCTTATCTAATAATAACTTTATTACCTTTCTAAATAAATATATATTAGTTATAAGTAAATTATAGAGAATTTTAAAATATTTAACTATTATAACTATAATAGAATATATTAAAGAGTCTATAGCCTTACTTAATAGAGGCTTATAATAAGATAAGGAAGAATATAAGTTTAAAAAGTAAAAAATAACTATTATCTATATATAATATAATTAGCTCTATATCTATATTAAGAGGTTATCCTAGTATTTACCTTAATTATAGAGAATATAGTTATATCCTTTTAGAAGATAAATAGTAGATTAAGGTTAGTAATTATATAAAGACTAAAGGTAGAGAGTCTTTAGAACTAGAGATACTCTCTTATACCTTTAATAGAATATACTAAGTATAATATATATAATAAGATAGAATAATAATATATAGTATAAGGGAGAAATAAACCTAATAAAATATTTTATTAGATATAATACTAATATTATAATAGAAAATAAAATAAAACAACTACCCCTTAGTATAGAGTAGAGTAAAGTCTCTTAGTAAAGTTAATTAGATAGAATAACTAAGTTATTATTATTATTTAGAACTAGTTTAAATAGTATCTAATATCTTACTTATAATTTAAGAGATTAATAAGGTTCTTTATTTATAAGAAGAAATTATAGTCTTTATAGAACTTTATAAATAGAGGGGCTTAATACTATATAATTTACTAATACTAAAAATACCCTAGTATACTTAAACTCTAATATCTTTAGACTCTAATATTACTATCTATTAGATAGTAAAGTTCTAGAAATTTAATTATTTAGATCTCTAATATATCTTATCTAATTAATAAGAGATAGTTTATAGAAGTTACTACTCTATAGTATTTTTATTTAGTTTCTTTTTATCTACTTAGTATATAGTTTACTTATTATAGAGTTTAGTATTACCTTAATAATAATAATATATTTTTATATAAATTAATAATTATCTACTAAAGTTAGTATTATCTTATATATTTAATATTAACCTCTTATAGTATAAAATATTATTAAGATAAGAATTAAATTATATATATCTTAAGTAACTACTTTATAAAGCTAATAAGTATACTATATAAGAGTAATAGTATATAGATAAAGAGTAAAGGTATATAATAGAAGAATAATAAACTTAATAGAAAGCTAAAAAGAAGATATAACCTATAATACTTAAAGAATACCTATATTCTTATTATACTCTTCTCTTAAAACTACTATATATCTAAATAAATAAGAGTCTTAGTATATAAGGGTTTATTACTAGTCTAAAGAATAAGTAGTATCTAAACCTATTAAGATCTTAGATAGATTTCCTAAGATAATAGTAGTAGCTCTTTAAAAAGGTCTATAAATATATCTCTCCTAAGATAGAATACTTTAGCTTTACTTAATACCTTATAGAGCTTAGGTAAGACCTTTATAACTAGTTACTAGTAAGTAAGAAGGATTTAAAAATATATTAATACTTAGTTATTAAATAATTAATAATATATATTATCTTTTATCTTTAATAGATAAAAGAGACTTATTATAAGTTTAACTTAGATAATAATATTATTTTTAAAAACTATACTAATACTCTTAGTAATAATAATAAAGAGATTTAATAAAGTTTATAGAATCTCTATATCTTAAGTAAAGGATAAACTTTAAACTTAAATTTAAAATTATAAAATACTAATTAGATTTATATATATAAGGAGATAAATAATATATAAAGTTTATATATAATTATAGAATATAAACTATCTTATAAGTTATTAATCTTTAATTTATAAGTTAGACTTTTATAAACTAATAATAGATTAATAGATATTTTAAAAAATATTATTAATTAGATTATAATATTAATAAATCTAAAGGAGAAGTTTATATACTACTTTAAATAATTAATAATAATAACTTTAATATAAATATATATATATATAATTAAGAATAACCTTAAGTATAGTAAATTAATTATAGAAGAGATTAATATTTTATTTTAAATTAAAGAAAATAAATTATATATACTTTATTATTATTTTATAAAATCTAATATTAAAGTTAAAATATAAAGTAAAGTTAATATCTTACTTTATTATACTATAGTAGACTAGACCTTAATCTTCTACTTAATAGTACTAGACTCAAAGCCTTATAACTAAAAATAGTAAAATTATATACTAGAGACTACTTATAGAGCTATAATTGATTATAAAGTAATCTTATAATAGATACCCGCTGAAGAGAAGACCTTAACTCCTCTACCCTTGGTATTTTATACATGAATCTATCCTTTTATATAGTCGCCGATTATATTAAGACCTAGAAAGTCGTGGTAGGTAAGGAATAGCTGTAGCTCTATAGATATAATTGTATACAAAGACCTATAGAGTTCGTCTAGCTCATCGGATAAGATCTTAGACATTAAAACACCAAGTAAGCCAAAGATTCATATACACTAGTCTAGTACCGGATAGATATATTCCATTAAATTATCATAAGCGGCTGAAGAGAGCGATATTCACTGTTGACAATACTGTATACAAGCCTACTTATTAGGGCTTATGTAAAGGCGTCCCTTGGACAATACTTACCTAAATGTCAATGAACATCGTATCTATGGAGTCGGTAACTACTATACTTTAGGGCGGAAATCCCTTATGAAACTTATGTTACGACAACTTACCGAAAACCCCGACAATAGATATAAGCTACTTAGAAAGTAAGGTACCCGTGGTACTCTATTCAGATTGACCCTGGAATGGTATAGATATACTTTCGTCGCCAAAGGGACTATAACAGTATTCGAAGCTAACTTGAAGTACGAAGGGTTAGTTTACTGGTACCTAGATAAAGTTCAAGGAAAGCTTATACCAGTCTACCTTGGGAATATCTCTCTTGTCCGCCCTTACTTTCTTGACGTTGGGGTTAGAATAGTTTATATACTACTTATGTCATGGGTAGGTGAGTAGGTACGAAAGGATTTGGTCTCAAGCTTAGGACGTGATATAGTCGAAGAAACAACTTGTGTAGTTATAAAGCTGTGGTATCATGGAGTGGAGTATCGGGATATACGGCCGCCGAATGTACTATGGAATACTGAAGGAAGAAAGGTGATGCTGGTTGACTTTGAGTGTTCAGAGATCTTGAAGCAGATACCGATTTTCCAGGAGACGTCGCCTAATCAGAAGCTGAAGTATCACTACCCCACAAAGAGGTTGAACTATTCCACACCTACGCTGGGAACTTGGTGAAGATCCACTCGAAAGACTTGCCCGCTTTCTCGTATGTTTCATACTTTTTCGTACGGATGTCAGCACGTGCTGCTCTGCTGTCCTCGTTGTGTCCAGCTCTTCAATTAAAGCAACAATTCTTACTGAGCATCTTAATGTACGGTCACTGAACGTGCTATGGAATCCCGAGGTTAGAAATGTGGTGCTGGTAGATTTCGAGCGTTTAGAGATTCTGAAGCAAGTGCTAGTTCTTGAAGAAACATCGCCTAACTGGAACCGGAAGCACCTCCACTTCGACTACGAGGCATCCTGTCGAAGTCTTTCTGCTGGACTTTTCATTAAACGAGCAAGCGCTACGATTGGAACGATCCCTATCTTTAAGTAGCTTATAGCAATTCAACTCGTTAAACCGCTCGACGGCAAAGATCACTTTTTCTCTCTTTTCTACGGAGGTATAGGACGTAAGTTATGTCTCACCGCCTTTGTGGCGGTGCTCAAAATCATAGGAACAGCGCTGATTGATTGGTGGCAGAACGTTCTACCAGAAGGCGGTGAGACACAACTTACGCCCTGTACAGCCATATATTCCTCTAGTAATGTAGTGTATCCATTATTATTACTTGGCTCAGTAGATTAGACTATGGCTTGGACAAGGGTTTCAAGATGTGGCTCAGAACTTCCCGCACAGCACCTTGTCGTTACTTCAGCTAAGCGGTAACGTATCCCCAAGATAGATGTATTTACTTCGTAAATGGCAGCATAAACCGTATTTACGTCTGTGCTGTGGCCATGTAAATCAGGGGTGATTAACCAATCACTTAACTAGAAAGCCACATTTTTAGTTATATGTGGCTAGAGGCGCACAGACGGAAATACAGTTTATTCTGCCATGTACAAAGTAGCTCGAAGACTTGCGATTGATTGATTGATTGATTTATTCATACACGGTTCCAGCCATCCGTCAGGATAGCTATGCCGGAATGGCTCAGCTTTGGCACCAGTTGCCGAAGTGTATATACCTCAGGAAATGTACAATACTTCATCATACTCATGTAACCAGTAACCTCCTCCACTGAGCGGTCTGGCTTCTATCTACGTATACATAAATACACGCCGATAGAAGTACTTTGCTTGTGGCTATGGTATAAGGCTCTGACTTGGAGACCAACTGTCCTCCTGTGTCTGCGGTCCCTAGATACCTGATGGGCTACGGCCACAATGAAGCCATATTGCAACTCTGCTGGCCACAGCAACCGTGATTCCACGACCCCCCTGGTCCTCACAGGGAAAAACCTCCCCAATATCCTTCTCTCCTGTCCAAATGCTCCCTAGACCCGTAAACATATATATTCTGTGAATGTAGTATGTTGTACTATAGGTTATATTACTCCGTCCGAGACCTGGGTGGTCCATTCGAGGCTGTATTGAGGTAGGAAAACCCTGAGGAGTTGCTGCCGGCTTGCACGAACGCTTCACTGCAGCCACCTTCCTCCTATGCTGACCACCGCCCGTGGCCGCTCCCCAGCACAATCCCGTCTGCCACTGTGACCGGAGCCGCGCGAGAACTGTCAGGCCCTAAGGATGTCGGAGATCGAGTGCGCGAGTCGTCCGTCCGTCGTCCTACTAGCCACGCTGTTGACCTGAGCATGATGGGTTGGCAGCCGCAGGATTCGAACCTACCAGCACAAGCCGTCTTCCTCAACTCTGGCCATGAGAAGGTATACACGGCAGGTGCTCACCAGAGAGGCAGTGCCAGCTACCTCTCCAGCCGCCTCGAAGACTTGCGAGAATGATAGGCAGACGATCATGGCTGGATCGAAATAATTTAGTCATGTGATATAACTAGTGTCCTTTAGGTTTAGAGCCGAGCGAAATAAGTACTTCGCTTTACTCCACTTGTCATCCTTCATATTTATCACCTCTTGTTATCCTCACCAAGTACTTCAGACGGCTGCTTATTATTTGTTGACTTCAAAAGAGACCTCTCTTAGGTAACTCGTGCGTTCAGGATGGAGACACAGCCTTCTATCCCAGGGTTACAGTCGGCCAATCAGGCATGGTATTTGCAGTATCTATCTCGGCCATCATCAAGGCCCCTCTCCCGCTTGAAAACACGAAGGAACAACTTGATATTGAGCGCCAAATCTACGAACGCTTAGGGCCACACCCTTATATTACGAAGCTCCTCTATACGCACAAGGGTATGATCGTTCTCGAACGTCTCCAATACCCACTCCGCAGGCGCCTGTTAGACCTCCGCGAGCACAAGCAGCGGCCACTAGCCCACGACGTGGTCCGTTGGTCTTTGCAGACTGCACAGGTGCTCCAGCACGTACACTCGTGTGGCGTTATGCAAGTAGACATCGGCCCGCACAATATCCTGCTTGACTGGGACGAAAACTCGAAGCTGTCCGACTTTGCTGGATCATCTCTCGATGGATCTAAGCCTATGGTGTTTCCAAGCCCGCACTCTGAGCACCCGAACATGCCTGCCGAAAAACCATCGGTCAAGTCTGAGCTATTTGCTTTGGGCTCTACGCTGTACGAGATAGAGACGACCAACAAACCGTATCCCGATAAAAATGACGAAGAGCTTGAGGAGCTGTTTAAGGCAGACAAATTCCCTGATACGTGCGAATTGGTACTAGGGAAGGTAATTACAAAGTGCTGGATGGCCCAGTATGAGACTGCTAGTGAGGCGGTGGTTGATGTCCAGCGCATTCAAGACCGATTGAGCGACAGAATTCCAAGTTCATCTTAGCCTCGATTGCCAGCTCCTGTCCAAGTCGGTCCTTCCAACCCTTCCTCTCCACAGAACCGCAGATTGATTAATTCAGGTATATCTGATTCAAGATTCAATCAATTTACTGCCCTTCTGGCAACACTTAGGACGCACAGGACAAGGCTTACCGTTTTGCTCACTACGCCCTCAGTACAAGTAGGACACTCCCCTCCTGTTCTCGAGGAACCTATAATGACTTCGTGCGATGCAGTTGCATCCGAGCAGTGGCGGCGAGTAGACTTGGCTTTATCGCATAATAGGTATGCTTGAGAGGCTTCTCCTTGCACTCTTTGTAGGTCCGGTCAAAGTCCGTATATTGGCACATAGTCATAAGGATGTACTAGGAACAGATATTTGGGAGGGATCTGGGCTAAGATTCTTACAAACAAGTTGAAAATCGTGGGCTAGCCGTCTTTTAGACAGGAGGTTGCGATCTACGCCCTGCTTGTATGAACTGATCTCTAACTCGAGCCTTTTTGCTGGTGCTGCCAATTTAAAAAAAACCCCCAGTCGGCAAGAATCGCGATTTTGCGCAAGGTGTCCTTATCTTCCCCCCACCTATGTATTCTGCAGAATTCACACGCTACTCATTTGTCTCCTTATCTTCCTAAGCGCTTTATTGTTGCTCGCGTCCCCTCGTGTAACAGTTCGGCGAACAGTTGTCAGGCACTTGTCGTCACTTACCTAATGAAATCATCTCAAATCGCCCGCTCCGAGCTGCCCCCCCCAATAAGTGAGAAAAGCGTCAGCCGGGAGGAACACATCACGCTTCCGGTCAACCCTGATGTATAGCATCTACACTAAGGAAACCCACTTTGGAGTGGGATCCTCTTGAGAACCAGGGGCACAGATGAGCAACCCCCTTTACCCCCCTCCCCCGGAGCAGCCTGTAGCTCCTACTGTATGTGCCAAGGATTTTTGGCGGGGACCTACCTGTAAATCATGGTGCTTTGGCGAGGGCTTATATTTCAAAGCTTGCGATAACATCCTGTCGTTATACAGGGCTAGGCAATGACAAGCAGCCACAAGTACTACAATCGAAGAGCTGCATCCATGCTTATTAGCTAGGCCAAGATTTATAATAGATGTTAATACTGTAAGATATCAGATTATATTCGTATATACATGTGTTGGCAATATATACTCGGTGAATATCTGATTAGAAAGGAATCTAATTTAGAAAATAGTTATCTTTAATATAAATTCTATAATAAAGCCTCTCTAAAATCTCTATTTAAATACTAATAAGTTAATATTATTTAGTTCTTTAGTATACTTATATCTATAAGTATAGAAATAAGTTTTACTAACTTCTAAAAGCTCTAGTATATAAATAATATAATAAATTATAAATAGAAATTTTAAATTCTAAGAAATTTAATTAGTTATAATTACTAATCTATTTAAATTCTTCTATAAAAATAAAATTTATATATAATAGATATAGTTTATATACTTTAAATAGTTTTAAAATTATTAAAATTATTATTATTTCTAATAATAATAATT
>PDUO01000101.1:3753-24035 GCA_003008705.1 Pezicula radicicola | reverse complement strand
TATTAAACTTATTATATATTTATAAAGATAAGTTTCTTTATAGATTTAATTTAATTAAGATAATATATTTTTATCTCTCTTTAAATAATAAATATAGAGTTTAGAATATTAAGTTTTTATATAATATTATATTATTTTATTTTTTAATATATTTAATCTTATTTAATATTTTCTTTTAATTAATTTCTTATTATCTTAGATATAATTTATTAAGACTTTAATTTTAGTTTAATAATTATTTAATTATATATTAAAGGAGAAGGAAAGTAATAGTTTTAATTATATATTTAGACTTTATCTAAATACTTCTTAATTTATTATACTAATACTTTAAGAATTCTAGTTCTTTTTATAACTAGTTATAAATCTATTCTATTATTTATTTATCTAAGAAAGGCTCCCTTGTTAGCTTCTATATAATATAGGTGTTTAGGAGCTATTATAGCTATTAATATATAGGCTTAAAGTATAGAATAGTGTCCATTTCGTGAGGTTATTCAGGTCACGTGGCTACGAAAAACGCTTGGACCATGCCCATTACATATGAATCTCGCCTTCGTAACGACTTCACAGAATCGCTATGTGTCAAGAACTCATTCCTCGCACGAAACACCGCTGCGGTCACGTGATCGATCAAAATAGCACTACCGCGGAGTATGAGAATTGCGGGGGTTGCGGTACTGTGAGACATACTTCGTATCTAGGTCAGACGACAAAGAAAGACCCATGTCCGGATTGTGTTGATGCTGGGCTTTGGGTCAAGGAACAGGGAAGTTGGAAAAAGGCTTAGCGCTTACGCTACCCGCCCGACTAGTATGGGCTCACCTAGTCCGGCTTATTGTACACTCACGAATGACAAAATAAAGATACTATATTGTACCACTCACTACAATGCCTTTACTTTGACTCTTCTTTTACACTCTATACTATGGCCACATCCAACAAATTGTCACAAGATATGCCAAACATTGTAGAACTCCGTAGGGGAGCCACAAGCATTGTGTACAAAGTTAATTCTTTCATTGTGGTAAAGTGTCCAACAACTAAAGGTCACGAGGATTTCGTCAAAGAGAATCGAATTTTTGACATTCTGGCACAACATCCACCCTGCCCTGAACTTGTGGCCAGTTTCCTACGCTTCGACAATTGCAATTTCTTGGAATATATGCCTGGATTGTCTCTCTCCGAACGCTTGCAACGTCACCAGATCAGGGACCCTAAATCTACTCGGGTCTTGTCAATACAAAGCCTCGAGCCACTTTTATTGCGCAAGACATGGATGAAAGCGTTGGCTAAAGGTGCTGCCTGGCTCGAATCGCTTGGACTTGCTCACGGTGATCTAAAACCCGAGAATGTCTTGGTTGACGAGCAAGATCGTGTAAAGATTGGGGATTTCGATTGTACGAATACAATCGGTTCAGAATTCGAAGCATGTATACCTCCATATGGGCGGCTCCTCGGCAGCGAAGCTGGGTCAAACGAGGGAACAGCAGGCAAGCTTAGTGCACGTACAGAACAATTCGCTCTTGGCTCCTTATTCTACTACATCAATTACGGAGTTGAGGTTTATGATGATCAATACTTTGGTGAAGATCACGGACCAGCTATTGTTGAGCGGCTCCAGCGAATGATATTTCCCAAACTCGATAGTGACTCCTTGCTGGACCCAATTATTGACGATTGCTGGCACGGTAGATTCAAGTCCATTGCCGCGCTGTCCGAATCTATCTCGCAACAGTGTGAACTACGAAACTATTCCTCCATAGCCATGCCACCAGAGGAATTTGCAGTATACCGGACATATTGTTTGGAACTCGTTGAAGGAAGCACGGCCTTTGGTTAGATCATCTCCCTATCCATTGTTTGGAGTCAAGTGCATGCAGGTATGGGGAGGAGTGATAGAAAATGTTTGGAGACAGCTGGCAGAATCAAAATCAAATGTAGAGAGCGCATATGTTCTGTTGTTCATTTCCATCAGGGCCCTCGGTATCAACAGCTTTTATAACCATATTGAACCAGCGCTCGTAGCAGCGCTCACACTCCTCCGTGCTATAGCCGTTGAGGGTATTGTGGAACTCATTGATCATCTGCCATTGCTCAGGAGGGAGGAAGCCTTGCTCTTCGTTGTCGGATCCATAAGAGGAGGGGGGATGGCTCAAGCTCTGGAGGACTGTTATTCTATGACACGAACTCTGGGGCTTCGGGTCGGAGTCGTTGAGGAGATAGTTGAACAGGCAGTGCCACTTGTAGAGGATGTAGTGCGAGTGGGAATGGGTAAGGCCGTTCCTTAGTACTGGCAATGGTGGACACTCATGAGGGAGAGAAACTTTCGACCGCACTTGTCCAGATAAGCTCTCGTCTCTATTTCTTTCTGATGGTATGAGAGGGGAAAGACTCCAAGGGAGCTGATCCTCCTTGTCCCACGGAATTTCTCAATCCCAAGCGTAGTCAAGACCTCGCTAAATACTTTCGTATCGGAGTCGAGATAGTGACACCCTATATGAAAGTAGTCTACTCCGGCCATCTGTTTTCTCTCTTCGCCAAAATCATACTTGATGTATCTTAGCTTACCTATACTGTCACAAGTAGTGTATACAACTGTATTCAGCTTGAAGAAAGCCCACAGAAGGTTATATATGATTTCACGCTTCTCAAGAAGCGTAGTGAGGTGTTCAGTGGTAGACTCATAGGTATTCTTGATGAAGTTAAGCAATAAATTAAGATGCCGGAGCGTTGAATCGCCAAGAGCAGCATTGTTACTTCGATACACCTCGAGATCGGAGAGGTAGTAGAAGAGTAGGTTCCGTTCAACCTAGATATAGTTAGTAATCAAAGCTACTCTGATTTCCTACCGGAAAGTCAAGGCTAATTGTACTGAAGGCTTCTCCTCCCGTAGGCAGATACCTTTGACGTCTTCTAGAACCGACCTAAGGACATCTCACAAGCCCTTAGATTTGATGTTAACGTGGTGTGTCTATTTCTCAGTCGTCCGATCTACCTTACTGTCAGGATAGAGACTGGGATCGAGGCTAGGATACTCACTAATCCGCGTATGAACTATAAAGATATATTGATCTAGCTTATTCTCTTCGTCGGGTGGTGTAATTAATTCCACGATCTTGTACTTATATGCCTTTGTGTCCCAGCTGTATGAATAGTATTAGCTCCATCAAAGTTGGACTTATATACCACGGAAGACGAATAATTCATTGATGGCCTTGAACTCAAGCTTTGAAGCTCGAGCTGGTGGCTCCTTAGATTTACCTTTGTCTACAGCGGCGGGCGGAGGAGGAGGCCCCTGCTTAGTACTGAGAGACTTGAGAATATCAAAGAACTGTTGGATATACTCAGTAGTTACAACCTATGGCGATGGTTGGTTTGTCGGAAATATTGGCGAACAGAAGGTCGAAGTCGCCTCTGAAGTATCCTCAGGAGGTGTATGAGAGTATGTGTACTTCGTGGTATAAGTAGAGGCTATCTGCATGTCCTTGACGGCTTGGACCAACTCTTGGGCATCGCTCAAGGTGACAAAGTACTTGGATGGTGAGAGATTCGGGCTACTCGGTGGGGTAGTTGGCTGTACCAATGCTAAGGGAGTTTGAACTATCTCCGTTGGGACTTCCGTCGTAGAAGATTCCTTATCCCACCTAAATGGATTTTTAGTAAGGTTTGACTTACGCTCCGTTAGAGGCGAACTAACTCCGAGCTACGTAGAAGCTACGTAGAAGCTACATCACTTACGGAGTTGAGGATTGATGGTTTCGCCTTCGATATATTCCATGACAATGTAAACCATCTGACCTCTTAGGATAACATAGATTTGAGGAACACGAATTCCCGTGGTGTCTTGCTCTGGCATCCTCTGAAGGGCATCAAAGGCAAAAGTCTGATTTCGCGCTTCTGCTTCTATACCATCCACCTTGGCTCCAACTTTGATGAACGCCAGCGGCGCGTCTCGAGAAGGATAGACGATTGTTTTAGCAATACAGTCACTGTTGTACTATGGCTTACAGGCCTCAACCAACTCACCGTCTGATGGTAGTTGAGGCTTGCGTCGTGCTTTCATGTTGCTGTTAGTTGCCATTAAAAGGATTGTGAGATAGTTGCCCAGATACTAAGAATAAGAAGTGAGGGGCGTACAATTTATCTTCCTATACTTTAGTAGGTAATATAATTGGCTAGTAAACCTTTGTTAATTAAGCGAGGAGATACGCTTCGACGGGCTATAGGAAAATGTTTATATACAGTACGTGACCCAAAAAAAACCTTGGACTAGGCTCAAGTCTAAATAATTTGACCTTTGCGGCTCTTTGTGTTTGTGGTTGGTGCCTCAGGCACCCTAGCCTCCGGTCTCAACCTTACACTGGTGCAGGAGAAGCCCAAATTCTTTCGTAGATATAATTCAACTCCAGGCGGTCGTGTCCCGTATCCTGCGACAAAATGACTGATTCTTGACCAGAACTCCAAGTACTCTCGATTTACGCTGCCTCGTCCAAAGCCTAGCCTTACCCACGAAAGTTTTACTCCTTATAACTATGGTAGGTGTAGGAAAACACCGAGTCAAGGAGAGGAGCCCTGAGAGGGCCCATCTAGCGCCTCTGTAATTTCACAAGGCCGACTTGAACACCACAACCCACCAGACAATATAAGTCGAATATTACCGAGTCGGTAAGCTGAAGAGCTGTATATATATACCTATGGTTAGAGATATGGGGCGAGGACTAGGTCAAGGCTAATGTAACATTTCTAGTCACAAGTCGATCATAGTATACTTATCAGTAAATAGCCTCCCAAATACCGCTGCTATACTTAGGACAGAGTTGAACCTTAGGGAGGAAGTTTTTGATCCAGCTATAGTAAAAAAATATAAGATACTATTGGAGAAGAAATGGACTAGTATTATCCGCCTACAAAAGAAGGTAAGTCTTTTGTAGCCTAGCTTACTTTATATTCTGTTCTTGTGGTATCCTTTAACCAGTATTATGCTATAGATAATGGACCTCGAATCATGAGTTACAATATTGTAATCCGAGCTCGATAGTACCACCCCTTCCTCTCTATCAAGGTGTAACCAAGATCCGACCTCTTGGCTCCCTAGTAAGCCTGCCTGATATACTCTAGAATTATACTAATACGAAATTTCCTGTATCGTATTTTATCCGGTCTACTCTATTATTGCGTCCGGTGACCAAGGCTCTACCATTAAGGTATAGGACTGGGAACTCGGTGAACTAGAGAAAACGATCAAGGGCTATACCAAAGTAATTACCGGTATCGACTATGGTGGTCCTAAAGGTTATACCCTTCTGGTCTCTTGTAGTTCAGACCTGACTATCAAGTTATGGGATCCGATAGATGGGTATAAGAATACTCGGACACTGTCAGGCCATGACCATACCGTTAGCGCTGTCTACTTCATGCTATCTAGGGACCTACTTGTTAGTACCAGTAGGGATATGACTTTGAGAATATGGGATGTCACCACTGGATACTATGTAAAGATGATATATAGGTATTTAGAGTGGGTTCGTGATGTTTATCCCTTGCCTGACGGATCTTTTGTTCTCTCGACCGGGGATGACCAGACTATCTGGTTATGGAATATTTCCGGATTACGAGGAGAAAATAAGTTGACAATGTTCGGTCACGAGAACTTTATTGAATACTATGTCTTTATGCCGCCATCCTCGTACCAGTACCTAGTATCCCTAGTTGGATTACAGAAGCCGCCACCAATAAGTAGTACATCAGAATTTATGGCCACCGGGTCGCGAGACAAGACCATTAAGCTGTGGGATTTACGGGGTATATGTTTTAAGACACTGATCGGCTATAACAACTAGGTACGGGCTCTTGTTTTCTACCCCGGCGGTAAATATCTCGTTTCTGTGGTAGACGACAAAGTACTACGGTGCTGGGATCTAAGCCAAGACGGTAAGTACGTCAAGGAGCTATCGAATCTGTATGATCATTTCATTTCTTGCCTGGGATGGGCTCCGGTAATTATGAAGGATAAGGATAAACCTCTAGCCAACGGCGAGGCTAGAGGAGGTCCTCCAGAGGTGTAAATTCGCTGTGTCATTGCTACCGGAAGCGTGGATATAACATTGAAGATATTTACGAGGTAGCTATACAAGATTTGGTCTATGAGTAGGCCCAGATATTATTGTTCATATTTCTCCTGAGACCTTGGAGAAAGTGGTATGGTCACCAGTAGTAGCTTCACGGCCAGACAGAAGCATCATGGATGACTGTACAAAACGGGGGGATAAAATTGTAGGAAAACAGGCTGCCCCGTCGTATAAACAGAGATCAGAGCAGTAGTACAAAGACTTACAGCGACAATATTGATGAACAGCCTCCCTTTTAAACGATCATCCGTGCGATGTAGTTGCTTTGGGATTTGGGTGATAGATGGGTTATATCTCAGGCGCTGGAAGGTATGACTAGCTTAGATTGGTAACTCCATTTTTACGAATGGTGTTGGTGCCTTGGGTTCGGTTTTCTTTTAGATACCAAACCCTGTAAGCGGATCCCAGAGGTAAAAGTTCTCTTAGTCCTTCATTGAGTACAGTAATTGTCCTCAACAGTAATGAGTAGTCTGGATTTTCCCTTCAGATTGTTTTTTTCTGTATTTATAGATTTTGAATATACAACAATATAGCCCTTTTCCCTGATGCAGAGTGATGGTAGCAAGGAATACCGTCGCCTCGAATAGTCATGTCACAGCGGCTATTTTCGATGCCTTGTCTCGCTGTGTATGTGCAATAATGCGACATGACGGAGGCGATCTCAGAACTACAAGTTGCTAGTGAGGTCGGAGTCTGGAGGTTAGCCGCTTGTCTAGCCGCGGCTTCAACCCCTGACGGTCTATATAGCGGCCCGGTCTCCACATGTTAGCCAGGCTTAGTACTATAATGGCCGGCCGTCGGTTCAATAAGTCTGGTGTATCGCCTTCTTCTATATATAGTAGTCTTGAATCGGTCGATTGTAGGCTTGATCACAACTTCTCAAACATCGTTGGCCAAAAGCTTGCTACTCAGGGAGCCCTAGTATACCTATTCTCTTCTCTTCTCTCTTCTGAATGACGATAGTCACGACGCAAGAGGAAATATTTCAGGATAGACCATCGAATTGGTGTCTAAGTTAGGCCTGGTCTGGCCAACTCGTTCTCCTACCCATGGCGTTTCTCAACGTAGATACTTCCTGTCGGCTTTGAAGAGTAGCGGCTCTCCACTTTACCAACATGTCAGCCGGACATTGTTAGATTTGAAATAGTATAAGTATCCCTAGAATTGTCAAGTCGGGGAGATTTTCATCATCAAGTATCGACGACTCACCTATCTACAGTACTCTAAACAAGTTTCATATATAACGCCTTTACGAAAAGACTATCCTCCTCGTATTCACGCCCTCTTCTTAATCGAGATATACAACAGTCAACAGCGCCCTGTAAGCCTTATCCTTGTTCTGTAGAGTCCTACCAACACGTTCTCATATTATCACAGTACCCTTAAATACAATGCTGTGCGGCCGCTGCGGTAGATCAAGAGAGGAAGCCAAGAAGCGGTACAACGACTGTTCCTATAACGGCTATACCCTTACGTCCAAGAACTGTAAGGAGTACGGAGGCAAAGGTGTAAACTCTCGAGACCCCTCCAAAAACTGCTCGTACTGCCATGACGGCAAGGAAACCAAGTATTGTACCAAGTGCGAGGGCAGTACTAACAACGAGGTGTGTACTCAATCCTACTATAGCGGTGCCATGGAATAGCCGGTAACAATACGGCAAGAGGGGGGGTTATGTACGGGTACGGCACTACCATCCAGTGTGCCAATAGGCTGTCACTGGCGCACAGTATCGTTCGGAGTGTGGATTCTGATTCATGTTATGATTATCAATCTTTTACTTGTCAGAGGCGTTGTCAGCGCGAGGCCGCGAGGAGTATGTTCCTTTTGCTTTTGGGTATTGGCCGGTAAACAGTCATTACTGGATTTTATCTGAGGGATAACTGAGGAATATATTCTTTATTAGCTTTGCTCTTTAATAAGTATATTATCAGGGTCTTGAAATTGCCAGCTTACCTTTCCTCGTTTGACCATTACTGAGATCACATTTTATCGACAGCCAGAGAGCTTATAAGGAGGTTGCTTAAGGAGTAAAGATTCTATCTCTAAGTAAGAAGATATACTATTATCTAACTAAGTATATATATATATATAAGTAAAGTCAAACCCTTATACTAGTACTAGTCTTTCTAAGGCAATTACCGAGGTATATAGTATACTTATAGATACTTTAGATTATTAGATATAAAGTAAACGAAGGAGATAGTATCAGCCTTGAATATTAGACTAAAAATTTAATGCCTGATATTAAAGTTTAGTACCGGTACCGATTGTAAGACATCTCTAAAAGTTCTTGTTCACTAGATCTAAATACATTGTTTAGTTACCAACCCTAATGAAAAGGTGAGTCAGAATATAAGGCTATCATTCCCTAAAATAAAGAACTATTAATACTAGAAGCGTAGTTATCCTATAGTACTATAGTAGACCGGTCGAAGATATAAGTATAATCCTTCCCCCCATCCTTCTATCTCTCTGTCAGTAGGGCTATAGCTAAGTTGGATAAACTACACTACCTCTCCTAGTATATTATATAAATGGATAATAGTCTTGAGAAACTATCCAATTTTCTTCGGATAGCCGAATTTAATAAAGGGGACAAGGGAGTTCAAAGGTATAAAGATAATAACTTACCTACTACTTACTAGTTACTCTTTACTGAATTAGGTCTGGCTGAGAAGGTACTATTATTATCTATATACTTTATAACTAAAGTTAATATAGACTAGATCAAGAACTTAAAGTATAATATATATAGAATTCATGGCCCTAGTAGTACCTATATAAATATAGATTATCCCGTAGATCTGATTCCAGTGATAGTTGGGGAAGGAACTCCAATAGTTGAAGGGATATCATTGGCTCTAGGCTCTATAATATATATCGATAAATATATTATTATTGAAGTTAAAGGAGAGTTGGTTCTAGAACTCTTGTTTTTGGTAAAGAAATAGCTTAATATAGTTATAATACCTCTGATCCGAATATATTGTTTATACCGAGGCCTGGGACTAGACTAGGAGTCTTAGAGAGTATAAAGATATTGTTGTTGAATAAACCATCTATGTCTAGATTCAAGACCAGGGTAAAAGGCGTCGAAAATGAAAAGTTATCACTATCGAATATATTGTCTATATCGAGGTCTAAGATAGGGCCAAAGAACTAAGAAGACCTGTAGCTATCTCTATCAGAGTTTCCGAGATGTAGATTAGTCTCTGGTGGTCTTATTATATCTATAGTTCATAAATTTTAGTCTTTCACTTATAATAGCTGATTGGTTTTTACTTACCTCTTCTACTATTATCCTCGGGATAATTATTACTTCTTATTGTTATACTAGATATTCTTGTATATTCTTCTCTAGTGATATACTCGCCATCGATTTACTTATCGACTCCTTCGTCCTCGGATTTACTTCCTTGACCTAGAGCCTGAGTAAGGATGTATCGAGGACTAGTCGAATCCTGTGGTAATATAGGCTTCGAATGTATAGGATATTAGAGGGATCCGAAAAAGCCTGAAAAGTTGTCTTCGAATCTATCTAGGTCCGAATCGAAGTATCCAAGTATATAGTAGATTATAATATTACTTATAGCCAGAAGTTAGTAAATCCCGGTATATATTTAACCAGCCCTTACCTTATATCAATACTAAGTAAGCCTTTTATGATTTCAACTATACTAGGAACCTTGTTTGATTTAGGGATAGCTCTAGAGTAGCCTTCTATACCTAGCTTAGATATAACTTCTCCTATAGCCATAGGTAAGGTTAGTTAAAATAGGTTGTATAAAGTTTTCTCACTGCCCTTCTTGACTTTTATTCATTAGTGGTTATTCTAAATTAGTACTAGTATATACTTATATAAAATGAGATATAATTATAGCTCTTAACCCCTCTATCCTGGTAAATTAGCCATGGTCCAGTACTAGACGTAGACTAAATTATAAGACCGTTTCTGGTAGCTATTATTATCTTTAAAGAACTCCTTTATATAACTACTAACTTAGTTATATTAGTGCTCTATCTTCAATGATCTAGATCATATATACTTAAGATATTATCAGTCTATTAATAACTTTATATACCTGTATTAAAGTATATCCAACTATTCTCTGAAGGGTAACTACTTATTTATAGATGATCTATTATACCTCGAAGCCCTCTACTTAAATAAGTAGATATACTACTATCTTTAAAATATCTAGTATACTACTATATACTATCGTTAATAATATAAGACAGGTCTCTGTATAGCCGAATACGATTCATATAATTTTCCAGAGATCTACTAGTATAAGCTTATACTTTTCGGTCTCTACTTCCTATTTTATTACTTGAGGTACTCTCTTGATAGTACTATCGATCCACTCCTATAAGTTCTTTAATTTCTACCCGTCGAGGCGAGTACTACTTAGCCACCTCTTCTACAAGGTGTATAGGTTCCAGCAGTCGATCATAATATAGCCGGCTGGTTCCGGTTACAAGAGAGGTAAAGATAGAGAGTAATTATTAGCTAGTTTCGATTATAAGATAGGTAAATTTGAAGAGATAAGAAGACTAGTAGCTTATACTACTTTATATAATTCTTGAATATCGTAAAGAGATACTTCAGTCTTCCAAGGTACCCGCAGTTACTTACTATTATAGTTGGTCTTATAGTACTTAGAGGTAGTTTTACTACCTAGTTTCAAAATAGCTAATAATGGATTTAGACTATTTAGAGTTGGAACCTAGTTAGCTCGAGTACTAAGTTAATCCTCCTCTACTACTCTATCCTAATATACTCTTTTTCGTTTACTGGTATAAGGTTAGAAAGATATTTATAACCTGGAAATATTAGCCTTAAATAGGGAAAAGACTTCATATACTTACTCTAATTCTAGTAAGGTAAGTTTATACCTAGTATTCTTAAAGAAATATATTTTATATAATTATTGGGCTATATTAATAATCAAACATTTACCTACTATCTCTTCGGTAACCCCAACAGGAATTAAACATTATATCTTATACTCATAGTATATAATATTACAGCGACGACGAAAGGGGTGAAATATTAATTGAACCTTATACTCTTTCTCATGAATAATCATTAAGAAATAAATTATTGTATCTTAAGAATAATATAAATTATATTAAATAGACGATATACTTAGAAGGTTTCCTATTAAATAATATCCAAAGTTATATTTCGAATTAGGCTAGCTAATGAGAAACATTGTGTCGTTGAGGAGAAGAGGAACAGGATGTATACATTATATACTCCTTTGTATAGGGTGTCGTAGCTACTGCGATACCCTATTTTGGTGTTAGCTGCGATAGAGGATCTATTTTAGGACCTCCTACGCGGTATAGGTCGTCCGGAAACCATCTTCGCTTATACTACCCTATACTAAGCCCCATTATCCTAGGGTGTAGTGTAGTATAAAGTATGATTTTAGTGTACGATACTTTGTAAGGTAATTATATTGAGGATAGCTGGGTCCGATCCGACCTCGATTCGATGTCTTTGGTATACTCTCTAAATCGTTGTCTATGGTCCCTATCCTGTTTCAATCCATAAGTATTGTATCAGGAGTAGAGCTCCTACTTACCTTCCTCTTCTTGTGGGGATCCAACTCAATGTATAAAGAATAAGCTGTAGAACGAGGTAACCAGTCTTTACCCTTCTCATATTATTGCTTACCGCTGCTACCCTGTGTCCTTCTCAATACGCCTCGGACCGTCGTATATTCTCTCATACCATAGCTACGACCTATAGACTTACCTATTTATATACACGATGGATAAGCCTGTCTGCACCACCATTAACTCTGATAGCCTAACTCCTCCCACGAATACAGTGACTCGTAAGATAATGGTATATCATAGTACTACTACTATTGTGACCTCAGTGGTTGGTGAAACGATTGTTACTCCAAGATATACAACTAACTAGTACTATATAGATCCTGTATTCTCTCCAGGCTAGGTTCAGTATTTGTTCATCTAATGACGGTATAGATTCTCGATTTTCGATAGAGGTGGGCCAACGATTTACTCTTCTCTTATTGCCCTCCTAACCTCTAATTTAATAGGGTAGGAAATGCCTTCACTCGAATGGATCCTACTTTATTGAGGGTAATAGCCATCTCAAGATCGTGTCTATAAAATCAGGTATATTTCAGCTCTCTGGGGCTGGATAGTGCATCGATGCCTCTTTTGATTCAGTATTTACTTATGATGGAGGAAGGACATTGATATAGCGATTCTCTAGGAGGCTATTTTGTTCACTCCTCTTCAGTCGGCTGTACCGAGCTCGAAAGGATATGTCCATCACACCGCTTCACTTAGAGGAGAGAGATTCCTGTACCAGGGTTCGCATGTTTTCTATTATTAGAGGCTGTAGGCATCATATATCGATTTCAGAAATAGAACTTATAGAGACATTGGTTGGTAAATAGTTTCTGTACCAA
Organism: Pezicula radicicola; assembly: GCA_003008705.1. NCBI lineage: Eukaryota > Fungi > Ascomycota > Leotiomycetes > Helotiales > Dermateaceae > Pezicula > Pezicula radicicola. The sequence goes on along the minus strand of PDUO01000101.1, from coordinate 11,451 downwards.
TATAATAGGAAGCGATTAGTTTCAATGTATATCTAGTTCTAGTTCAACTTTTTACTGGTATCTCATCCCTTATATTATTTATATAGTTCCTCTTAGTAGGATTCTCCGGTATCCTCGAGGGAATTTCCATTATCTATCAAAGTACTTTGGCTATCCTAGGGGGTATTCTTATCCAGGTAAGAATCTTTCTGTACAAAAGCGATGTCCCCTTCTCGGTATACTGTTCCTTTACTGTCTTGTATATATATATGACGTATACTGTGGAATTTCATTTTTCTATAGCCTATGGATCCGGCCTGTACTACGAATTGCTAGCTATTTCTTACTTTTATGTCCCTTTCACCCTATGACCGATTTAAGATATAAGGAGCAGAACGAGGGACTTCTGTCGAATTAGTGTATATCCTTAGAAAGCTAGCAAATTTATGAGGTGCGGAGAGTAAATATATATTGGTCTTTATCTCCTCAATTTTCTAGTGGCACTATCACAAACCAGAAAATGGATCACCCTTTTTACGCGACTAAGGCCTGGTCGAGCATGAACAACCAGATGAAGATGGGCTATACTGTACGCCCCAATCAAGAAGCTCCTCTTTCGTCTATTATACTATACTTTGCTTCCTTTATCGACCTATATACGCACAAGTCAACCATCGAGGCCATGAATTATGATATAGAACCACTATCCAGAGACAATGTCATAGTCCAGGACGAAGACTGGATATTCCTCCTTAGGCTTGTACAAGAGAACTACCAATTTGGTGAGAGATGTATTTAGCAATTTGGTAGAGGTAAAGAAGAGCGATAAATATAAGACAAAGCAAGAGATTACTTGAACTTTACTAACAGAAAATCAGTTTTATAGATATACTACCTAGGCCGGGTGTTTTTTCCAGAGAAAACATCCAGTATAACAAGTTCTGTACTCAATTTGTAGACCTGCGTGATATTATAAAGTATTACCCCGAAGAAGTCAGAGATAGTCAACTCGTGATATATTTTTACTGGATATTTAAGTATTACTGGGCCGGAACTACTATAGAAAATTTAAAGTATCCCCACCAACGAACTAGTAATATAGAGGATCGTGTATACATTGGTACAGTGCTTGGACTGACAGTACTCCGAGAGCTGGGAAGTATCTATAGTAATGAGTAGGAGAAGAGGGATATGGGATTAAAACTTGAAGGCGGACCTTTAATTATATACTAAGGGAAGATTATTTATAAGAGGGTTTTTTAGGGGAGTAAATTAGGATCAGAGCGGAAAGTATATATAAATGTTATTCAGGTTACTTATATATTCGTAAATTTATTTTTGATCAGTCACTATAGATACATCTTGTATATTAGAAACCAATCTTTTACCCAGAAATTCTCAGTAAGTACTAGAATACAGTAGGATATAAGGAGGGAGCCTCAAAATTCCAATATCGAAGTAAAGGCCACGATCCTCAAGAAAATCCCTTGGGTACCAAAAATTAGTATAATACTATTGGATTTCGTCGGTGAGTATTCTAGTTTCTATATAGTAGAAATCAAATTTAATAAGTACTAGTAAGTAAAACATCGGAATCACATCTCGGCTAACAGTGTACTTTATATTCTCGATAACAGTATACAGGATTGATACCATTAAGAACTACTTCTAACCTCTGCTGTAGAACTACACGAGATATACTATATCAGAGCATCTCCGACCTCCTACCGGCCTAACTTTAGGTAAACGGAAAAGCGAGGATGATTTGGGTGGAGTATATATCGAGGAGAAAAGAGCTTTAAGGGAGGATGACGATCAAAGAAAGGTAAACTAGGTGTATAAAGAGCCATGAAAGAGAACAAGGAAATACTATTGCTGCTATTGTAACCAGGAGAGAGAGTTTACAGGAGATAATTTATTTTATAATTATAAGTACGAGAGTTCGGACTACATAGAGTACCTAGCTAGATATTCATCATAAGTTATTATTTGGGAACTTCGTTAACTAAGATGTCCAATAAGGTAGCTTCTAGAGGATTTCTATATATTTCTAGAGTGTTCTCCGCAGCTATACCAGGGATTGGTTTAGGCCGTTGCCTTGTTTTGGGGAGAGCTGCGGTACGGACAATGATTACTCGTGCTCGCCTTGTTTTTTTAAGTAGTATATAGTGAGCGCCTATGGTCTGTCGTCGGAATTCTTCATTTCATCTCCCTATATACCAACTTACTCTCACTACCGGTCTAATGTCAAAAGAAGATATAAAAAAAATCTTCCGGAATATATGATAGAATTACTTCTAATTGTTATAAATGAGTGTCGCTATATCCTCGTTCCTTTTACTGATAACCCTATCAAAGGTAATCTCGTCTTCTTGACTGTAAGATTCAATAAGCTGAAATCTATAGATAAAATGGTAATGAAAGATTATGGTACTTTAGTTGCTATATATAACCCAGTAACGTCAACGCAAAAACAGAAGTTTTATAGTAGACTTCAGGATGAAGGAGGTTTCACAGAAGCGGAAATGGAGTAGTATAGCTATGGAAATCACCAACTTAGTACTTGGGTGCCATAGTATTATACCACTGTCTACTTGGAAGGCTATCAAATGGCTTTTCGTACGTGAGGAGAGCTAGGGGTTCAAACTTGAGGTTAGAAGAGGGTTTTGAAGGGGTATCTCGATTTTATATAGCTGGGTTTATCTTTCCGTGGCTAAAGTTCATTCGTCTTATATAGGGGAAGGGATGAATAGTCAATCTATTTCTACCTATAGTCTGTTCTTTATACGACGGGTCTGTATCGTAGCAGCGATGATGGCTACCTCAGTCTTGTCCCATCAATATTTATAGTTCCCGAAGGCTAGTGGGAACCACAAAATACACAGTCCGGTTATATAGTAACTTTTAAGCACCTCCTTGTTGGAAATGTGCTGTTCTTGGCCGCGACAGGCGTTCTTATCTCCTTGCCGCTTATAACAGCTATACTGTCGCCTGGTGACCTCGGGAACTTATGGGAATCGTACAATAAATGGATCCTCAGCTCTCAGACCACTGAAGAGTCGCATATCCACTAGTATCGATTATATTGTAGATCTAATACAGAATGATATTCCCCTACATTAAGAAACCGGTCTATTATCGACACCGATAATGTGCCTCACATGCTAGTAGGCATGTGGGTGCAGTGATGAGTACCAAGTCTTAAGTATATATATTAAGTAGAAGTGACTTCCATTAAAGTCACAAAATCAAACCAATATAGAGGTTGCTTCGTACGAGCTTAGGGCTATTAAGCTCTGGTTAGAATCTACGCCTACCAAGTCACTATTTCAAGTCTTTAAGTATCCTGATCTCTTGGAAAACTACAAAACTTTTATATTTTGCTTCTTTCCAAAACCTTGCTACATGGGAATCGACCTTCGCAGACTCAACATATAGTTGCCCACAACTAAGCCTAACCAATCTTATAATCAGTAACGACAGCTGTTATAACATCTCTAACAAATATGTTAAGTGGAGATGCTGTAAGGTTAGTATTTGTTCTATATATCCCTCGTTCTTGGACCGACAACTTTATAGTGCGACTTTGAAAATAGTACAGCCTACGTATACTGTGCAGGTACTTGTGACATCCATCTTTTATGTAAAGACTGTTATCTCCACAACTAAGGTATACAAGTCCCACCTATAATTGCTCTTAGCTTGTCTAACTCAAGGACAATTAGCACCTTAAGAAGAGCGTTAGTTGTGGGCAGGTGGTTTTAAAGGACATACTAGATAGAGTCGAGAGAATCGGCAATAATTACAGGGGAGAGAAGCAGGAGGACATTCAGATCTGCATTTGGGAATGTTTAAGCGAGATAAAAGGAGAGTGGTTCAGGATTGAGGGGAGAATTCAAAGGGGTTGACTTATAGAGTTATATTAGTGAGTGGCCTCGCCGATTACAAGTCAGTAGTTTGGGGCGTATCATTTACTACAAAAAGGGTTTGGGGAATGCTATAGGTTTGAAAGTCGAGTTTTATCTACTGCAGTGGTTGGTATACCTATTGAGTAGTTCGTGGTCGCGGAATCAGAGGTAACTGCTACTGAGGACCTAGGGAAAACTGTACAATATACCGATACCTGAGATGAAAATGAAACCATGACTTATTATACAGTATATCAATTGTTTCCTCCGAATACTTTACGCTATATATCTCCTTCCAAAGTAAGTTTCTTTATTCCCTTTTCTAGTGTTTCGCCTATATATCTGATCCCCCAATCTTCCTTACTTTGAACGCCGCTTCCCTCAACTATACCTACTCCCTTATTAGGACTGGCCGATATAAGGATATAGTCCTAGTAGAGCCCTCAAGATAAGTAGGGGTATAAAGCTTGAGCTGCTGCCTATCCACCTATAGGAGGAAGCTTACTTAACTCTGTGCTGTACCATGGTCTAGTATATATATACTATGGCCGGAGTCCTGCCTAGGAATTTCTTGAAGATCTATTCCTAAGACTTATCCTCTTTCTTATATACTAGTAAGTACTACTTATCTATAGGTTCCTATAGGATATTTATCCTTGTACTAGAATACTACCTTTTTTTACTTAAACACGAGTTATTGTTACTACTGAGATCAGGATCATTATTACTTAAACTACTCTTGTTATCGCTACTCGATAACTTACTCCCTTCTGATAATAGAGCTCTAGTATCAATAGCTTTACTATACTAAAGTATAATTGAAGGTATATTGTCGAAGACATGGTTTACCTCTATGGTAGGTAAGGTATACTAACTGAAGCTAGTTAAGAGGAACGAATATTACTCTATCGGCTTAATAGTAAAGTTATTAATTTTCCCTATATAGTTAATGCTCTCGATGAGTTGGGTAAGCTGGCTAAAAGAGACTCCTCGTCTATCGCGACTATCTTGGATTACTACTATAAAGGAGTAATAGTATATAGAGTATAGATAGAATATAATCTTAGTTAGCTTTAGTAGGATATCACTAGATAATCGGCCAGAGTTATAGTAGTTAGATAGTATCTCTATATCTATAGTTTATAATATTAAAGGTACTAGCGAAGGTAATCTACCCTTGGTACTAGATACTATAGTAACTCTTGAACTATTATTAAGAGGGGAGTATAATTTCAGAGAGTTCTAATAGAGTTTAGTATATAGTCTATATTAGAGAGTAGACCTCTATTTAAGATAATACTTATACTTCTTATATATTAGATTATTAGATAAGAATAATTATTTTTACTTAGTAGAGTATAGTTCCTTATCTATATTAATTAATATAAGATTATTATTAAGTTTATTATTATTAAAACTACTATTATAACTCTCTAACTTATTCTAACTTAGCTTTAGAGATATATTATAATTAGTTAATATTAAACTTTTATCCTTTTTACTAGAGAGATAGATATTACTAACTTTTTTAGATATTAGTATTACTACTATATCTCCTTTTACCTCTTACTATAACTATCTACTATCCTTATTATTATAGCCTTAATCCTTCTACTCCTACTCCTCCTATTATTAACTCTCCTTATTAAAGATATTAGAATTTAGTATAAGGTAAACTAGCTTATACTTATCTACTATACTTTAATTTATAAAAAGATAATTAAAGGAGTAATAATAAAGATAAGTAAGAGGGAATATTATAGACTTAAACTTAGTATAAACTATATATTAACTTACTATACTAATATAGTTATATAATAACTTACTTAAGGTATAAAGAGAGACTATAAGAGTATATAAATCAAGGAAGTTATTAATATTATACTATATATTAGGATTAGATAAGACTAGAGTTATTAAATTAATAGTAATCTCTAAGTTATTAAGTAGACCCTTATCTACTAGTATACTTTTAGTATAAAGACTATTATTATTAACTTTAACTTTAGAGGTACTTAAGTTATTATTATCTAGTAGTATAATTAGATCTTCTATACTATATTAGAAGAACTAGTTATCTACTTCTATAATAGAGGATAGTAGATATACTTATCTAGACTATTACTTAAGTTATTACTTAGTATTAATCTATTATTAAGAGAGCTACCTCTCTCCTCTATACTAACTCTAAAGGTTATATTATCTAGATACTAATCTTTTATTATAAAGCTCTTCTTCTATAGTATAGTATATAAGATCTCTTTAATAATAAGAAGATTATTATTATTATTACTACTATTATTATAAACTATATCTATCTTTACTTAGATTTCTATAAGTTAGTTACTATTACTATAAGTTAAATATATCTTAATCTTAAAGTATACCTTAAATTCTAGATCTATTACCTCTATTATTATTAGCTACTAGTTATAGTATACTAAGTATTATATTATTTAGTTTAATATACTAGAGCTTATTAAAGATACTAACTTACTTCAGGGTAGGTTTATAGTGGGTTACTATACTCTTGGAGTATAGAGGAGTTAGCTTATAGGTATATAGTTTAGTAAAAGTAGCTATCTCGAGTATATAGAAATAGCTAGGAGTAGTTGAGAAATTCTCTACTAGCTGTACAACTAGGCTATAGAGAGATAGTAGAGACGGGGAAATCAAAGGGTTCAAGTAGACTTCTCGTACTCCTCTCTCTCCCACTTCCTGGCACCCTCTTCGTGAAAGTACCTCGGCGTCAATGCGGGCCCCTCTTGCAGAGAGATCCGCCGCAGCTACAAGGCCCTGATACTGTCAATCCTGTACTCTTATACCGGAATATACCTATCCATAGCCATTACCCCTACCTCGCTGTATACCACGATTGGCCGATCTCAGTATTATCTCTTGATTATCAGCGAGGCCATGAAAAGCTAAGTAAAGGAGTAACGATCATAGTATAAGAGGGGGGTATATAACTTCGGACATTACCCTATCCACCCGTCCGAAGGCTTCAGGTAGATTAGTATATTCCAGGCCTTTCCCGTCGTCCGGCGCCTCAGCTAGTAATCCTATAGCTAGTGTAATCTAATTCTTGGATCCTTAGTAGATCCTTCAAGTAATACTCCTAGTAGAGCCTCGTATAATCCTATTACCTCGGATTAGCCCAGGGCTATATAATCAATAGAAGCTAGGCTATATCGTCTCAAGATATTTCTATAACTAGATATTATACTATAACGAGGGTAGACCTTGTCTATAACCTCTCTATCTCTGGAGTATACTATAGTAAGAGACGGTAATAGTATAATAATAAGGTAAATTATAAGAGGGTTTAGATACTATCGAGCTTATAACTTAACTAATATAAGATAAACCTATAAGGAGATTTATATTATAGTTACTCTATAGTATTAAAGTTATAAGGGTAATTATAGATTCTAGTTAAAACTACCTTATACCTTACTAGTATAGTCTTCTTAGCTATAGTATAGTTTATTAAGAGAGCTAAGTTAGAAGAGATAGAGTCTAGGTATAAGGGGTAAATATATATAAAAAGTAAGTATTAAGTATTATAAAGGTAGAGGCTTAGAGATTATTAGAAAAGAAAGAAGAAGAATAAATAAATAATAGAGTTATAAGATTTTTTTATACTCTATAAAAGTAATAGCTAGTTTATATATATATCTTATTTAATATAATAATTATAATTTTCTAATATAGGTTTATTATCTAGTTATTTACTTTATTTATTTAAATAGTAGTTAGAAGTATTATAATTTTTAATATTATTTATAAAGATTATATAATTAAAAATTAC